>LR750027.1:812062-889767 GCA_902729485.2 Mus minutoides | reverse complement strand
AGAGAGAGAGAGAGAGAGAGAGAGAGAGAGAGAGAGAGAGAGAGAGAGAGCAGCTGGCTGATCCATTTTTGTGGCTGCTGCTGCTTTCCAAAGGATTGGCCTTGTCTCTTGGGAGGCATAACTGTCTAGGATGGGTAGGATGGGGTGAGGGTTGGGTTTGGGGCAGTTCTCAACAGAGAAAACCTCAGTTCACAGATAAGCCAGGGAAGAAGGAGGGAACCTAGTAAAAGTTGAGTCATCTTTCTTGTGAAATTGTAATGAAAGCTTACGGTACTACTGCCTAGATTGAAGTTGTTAGACAAAGTGACCTCATTGAGCATTTCCTATTTGTCTAGATTTTGCATCCTAAGCCTCCATTATCCAGAGCTGTGCTGCTAATCTAGATTAGAATCAGTAAACTGGCCTTCATGCTGATCTAGCTATCAGATCTGTGTGTGTATATAATGACTGCACATCCTTGAGTATGCATGTGGAGGCTGCCCAGGACAAGACATAGGATACTTTCCTCTCTCAGTCTTCATCTTATTGACATGAGACATGAGGCGTGGTCTCTCACCGCAGCAGAAGCTCACTGTTTTGGGCTGAATGTTCAGCCATTGAACTCCCAGGATCTATAGGTCTCTGTTGCCCAGTGTTGTGGTTATAGCATATGCAACCATAACTGACTTTTAAAAATATATATAGATTGTGAAGATTCAAACTCAAGTGCTCCATGTCCTGCAGAACAAGCACACTTATCCACTGAGCACCTCTTAGCCACCAAATTTTTGTCAGTAGAGTGTCCTTGGACCATAGCCATGCTAGCCACGCACATATATCTGCCCACTTTCACACAACACTGCAGAGGCAAATGGCTGTCACAGAAACTGGATGGCTCACAAAGCGGAAAATACGAGTTTTTGCTTTTCACAGAAAAAGCCTATTGTCCCTTACTGCCCAACCTTGTGTGTCACCACAGGATTTCCCAGTGAAGTGGCATCTAGAGACAGGTGGGCAGAAATAGAAAGGGAAGCAGCACTCGACACTACTGGACACACCTGTTTGGAACCTAAGTCTGGAACCAAATGGACCTCAGTTCCCATCTCTGCTCTGTTGCTTATTCACTGTAGGTTTGGGGCCAGCTGCATCTTTTCTCTCTGCCTTAGCCTTCACATCTGCAAACGGTCCTGAGGATTGTATTTACCTCTCTGGGTGGTCATGAGGATTAGGCTGATTAACATAAGCGCTGGTTAATGCATACTGAGTGCTCAGGAGAGTCTGCTGATTTTACTACTAATGCTGTGTATCAAGAGTAGGCTAAGGTGGTTTATCTCAGTTAATCCTTACAAGGCTCCAGCGAGGTAGATGCTGTGTTATTACTTCCACACAGGGAGGAGTTCTGTGGCACTAGTCCCCACACTGTGCTTCCTGGGTGGCCAGGGGGGAGGGAACAAACAGAAGGGGGAAGGGAAAACCGAACACACACTCTCCAATCAGTGGTGGAAATGCTTCACTGGGTGACTTCATCGTGGAAAGTGGGACTGCCCTGAACCCTTGAGGACACTGACGAGGTCCATTTCCGATTATGGAATGGAACTGCATGGCGCCCTCCACTTCCTGTCAGGTTTACCTTTAATTCCCACGGCCACATCCTCATGTTTTGGAACTGACTGAGGAGTGTCAGGTGAGACTGGAGGGTAGAGCTGAGCGAGGTGAGGCATGATGAAGTGACAGAGGGGGAGCGGGGATGGATGGAGAGGAGAAGCTGCCAGGTGGTGTCCTGAGACTACATCATACATATTTTAAGGCAAACTCCGCAAGCTTTATTCAGTTACCTGGGTCTATTGATGTCACTTGGACTGGATCAATATGTCTTCCTGGAGAATTCAAAGGAAAGAAATCTATGTGAGGCTCACTCAGTAGGGAAAGCACGTTGGTGCCCTAGTGATAGGACCGTGAGGAGAGTGTTAAGCACTCACCAGCTGATGTCCTTGTTGTCTCTTTGCCCTTGCAAAGATGGTGAGAAGGGATTGAGCAGGAGAGGGTGCCCTCAAACATTTGTACACCTAAGAACCCAACATCTATTGAGCTCCTATGGTATGCCAGGATGAACACTGGACCATTTAATGGGTTAGCATGGCAGTTGGTGGGACAAGCTCTGGTTTTGCTTTGGAGCAGGCTTCAGGGAGCTCTAGATTTCAGGGGCAGGGTAGCATTTTAGTTAATTTTCTTATAGCTGTGAGTAAATACTCCACAAGAGGCAACTTCAGAGAGGAAGGAGGCCTTTTGTCTCAGTTTAAGAAGGAACATGGTACACCACGAAGGGGAGATTATGGCAGCTGGAGTTTGTGAGGCTGGTCACACTGAATCTGCCTTTAGTGAAGATGGAACAGGGTCAGATTCTAAAACCTCAAGACCTCTTCTAGTGATTGCCTTCCTCCAGCTAGGGTCCAGCTAACAGTCTTCAGCCTTCAAACACCATGTCTACAATGCCTCTAACTGGGACCAAGTGTTCAAACACATGAGCCTTTGGGGGAGACATTTCACTTTCAAACCATAACAGCAAGGTTGTAGAGCTGCCCCCTTCAATGTTTTCCCGTGACACTTTGTAGATTGTGGGGGAAACTTTTCCCCATCCCAAGTTGCAATTCATCACCCCATGTCAGCAAGGTTTTAGTCTTAAATTATTTTCTCCATCTCCTTATTTACCATCTCCTGGGTTTTATGGATTTTTTTCCATAAGGAAGATGACTTCATTAAGGTAATTAAAAGGTCACCAGGGGTAAGTTTGGCAAAAAGAAAGGTCAGTTCCTGAGTGGCATGGATACTGGTACTTCTGCTCTCTGAGCTGCCTCTGGTCCATGACTGAGGAATGGTGGATTCAGGATGGAGATACAACAGAAGAAGTGTCAGGAAGTACAGACCTTTCTCCAGGGCCTGGACCAAGCTCAGGAAGCACATCCCCAAGGCATCCTGCATATCTATCCTCCTTGGACCTCTTGACCCATCCTTGGATATGCTGCAAGAATTTCCATCTAAAGACTGCTGGTGAGCTTCAGAATGAATGCATTCTGGGAAGCTGTTGCTTGAGGATCTTGAGGACTAAGGTATCACAGATTCCTTGGAAGGTGTCAGAACAGGTATCACTTAGGCCTAACCCATATCCTTGTGTTATTGTGCACATATCTCTTGGTAGGGAAGGTTGGAATAAACATTTGAGATCATGGAAAGTATACTTGCTTCGAAACAACCCAGAGACATTATCCAGCCTGAGTGCTTGCATGACACTGAGGTAGTTCCAGTTGGTTTTGAGATGCACCATAAAAATTGAGAAGTTTTCAAATTTGAGTAGTTTGCAATGTAACCTTATGCAAATAGACTTCTTTCCTGGATCTTCACAGAGGAAGGAGGCACACTCTTTTCTTTGGGATAGCCGGATGCATGGGAGTAGGCTCAAGTTTGCCTCATGATGGCCAAGGACGGCTGAAACTTTTTTTCTTGCTATGCTGGGGCTCCTCCTGAGAGGCAATGCCTACTCTCAGGCTTCAAATCTCTCATAATTTCCTGTCCTAGCATGTAATCTTAGGTTTCTTCAACTTTCTAGTCACCCTCTGAGTCAACTCAGCTCTCACCCTGGACCACATACCACAGAACTGCTAAATGAGAACTCTGGAGGTATACCCAGAAATCAACGTCTTAACATATCTGCTAGGTGATTTTGTTCCCCATAAAAATTTAAGAGTCACTTTAAGTTTTTTGGTGTGTTTCATGACAAGCTGGAGATACTGGTATATTTCCATCTAAATACTTCATTCAATAAATATTTATTGGTCATTTACCAAAGGGCAAGGCGCCATTCTTGATGATACAGTCTTTCACAGTCTGGCAGACACAAACTAGCTGTTGTTAACAGGAAAAAAAGGGGAGATGGAAGATGGAAAGAGGGAGAGGAATACGAGAAGAAAAGCAAAAGGAAAGACGGAAGGAGGAGGAAGATAAGGAGTGCGTGGGAGCATGAAAGCGGGAATGCTAAGACAGTTAAAGCATCCTTGAGTTACACATACATCCCAACTAGCTAGCAGCAAATAAATGGCGCTGTGCAACTCTGTAGCATTATCAAGGGATTTTACATGTTTATCTCTGTAGGGTTCATGAACAGAACAATTCATTCATTCTTCCTTGGTCTCCTTGTCCCATCAAGGCCAGAATTGCACTGGAGGGTGCTGTCCGTGGTTCTGAATCTAGCTCCTGCCCAAGGACCTCCCAGTGCAACACAATCCTAACTATAGGGTATATTGGAGGTACTCAGAAAAAAATTCAGAAGTAGCCTTGTAATTTAAAAATAAATTGCTCTCAAGATTCTGTTAATGCAGATGTGCAGAGAGAGAGAGACAGACAGACAGACAGAGACAGAGACAGAGACATAAAGAAAGAGAGGTGAGAGAGACAAAGAGAGACAGAAATAGAGATATCACAGTGTCAGGAAAATATTAGGCCTAAATAAGTAACGCTGTTTGATATCATTTGCCATTTCCTATAAGCAGACAGCATAGCTGAATTGGGTTTGATACATGAGTAAAATTCTTTGTGACGTTTTAGAGCATGCTTAAAACATTGTACCTAGTCGGTAGCATTAGTGTTACCAGGAGTCCATTTATAAATTCAAAATTTTATCTCCCACCTCAGACCAACTGAATCAAAGCCTCTTAAGTCAGGTCTAAAACTCTGTGTCTCAGAGGGTGCTCCATGCAATCTGGGTTCTCACATAGTGTGGGAAGCGACACTGAACACAATGGCTGTCTGTGATGCCTGCACCCCTGAGTCATTTGGAGCTTTTGAAAACATTGGGGCCTGGTTCCACCTCTGTCCCCAGATTTGAAGGAGAATCTGTGGGAATGATGCCCAGGCTTTGAGACATTTGAAATGTTTCGGGAATAATTCTCATGCCCAAGGCAAGTTATAATGCACACCGTGGTTTTTAGATATAAAACCCTGGAATGTTGGGTGCTGAAGCCTTCTGGGGATTCCATGGAAACTAATTAGATTCTTCATTCCTGCACAAGGATGATGCATTGATGTGAAGTATGAGTGTATTGATGACATTCATGTAGTGATACAAAGCGATGGGGTGTGGCTGTGATGGATTACAGGTCTAATTAGATTGGTTCCATCCCTGAGGAGGTAAGCATAAAGGCCTGAGTTCATATCCCTAGCATCAATGTAAGAAATCTGGGTCTGGTGCTGTGTGCCTGTAATTCTAGTACTAGGAAATCAAAGACAGGATCCCTGGAGCTTGCTAGCCAGCCAGCCAGTCTAGCTGAAATGGCTAAGCCTCAAGTTCATCAAGAGACAATGAAGACATGATGGAGAAAGGTACCCAACATTGACTTCTGGATTCCAAACGTGTATGGTGGCATGTGTGTGTACATTCATCCTATCTCCTCCCGCACCAGTTCACTTTCCTTACTGTGTGTGGTTAGATCTTCAGTGGGTCAAACTAAAAGAAAAAAAATGTAACAAATGTAACTGTTTTGTAGACATGAAGTTACTGAACCTGAGGGTGGCTTTTCCTCTATGGAGTAGTGATGGAGCAGCTGGGGACACTGTAGCAGGCTGATTTGGTTCTAGAGGAATCTAAAAGCCGCGTGTTGGCTGAGCATCTTAGTAATGCTTCCAATAAACAAGTGTTACTGGGAACTGTGGACTCAGTGGAGATTGTAGTATTTAAGACCCAGCCACTGCATCCTCCCCTGGACTCTTCTCTGGGCTTTAAAAATTACCTAGATCTTACGCCCTTTAAGACTGCATCAGATTGTATCAGTTTAAAAGATGTGTCAAAAACTATTTTAGAAAGAGCTGGGATGTGTAGGGGCCTTTTACTGGGAAGGCACAGGGCTAAAATGCTTCCCATTCATCGTATCTTTTTCTCCTTCAGTCCTAGAGACATATTTAATAAGTGTTTTAGAAAGTAGATGTCATTTAAAGAAGTTGAGACTTCAATCATAGCAGAGGTAGTGTTGGAAAAATTTAAAATAAACTCCTTTCATTTCTCTTTGAATAGATGCCAAAAGATGTCTCTTTATCCCAGTACAAAGCTATCCAAGAGACATTTTAGAACTGCTCCCTTCTGACGTTTCTTCTAGAACAGCCACACTTCTCCCCTGCATTAGTTACCACAATGAGTACCCAGAATTGCACTGGCTTGACAAATGCAGGGCACAGAATGGGAGCCAGGGTCGGGGAGGTGATTAGCAGCCCACCATGGAAGCTCTTTCTTGTGGCACCTCTTAAATGGGAAGGGATTTCACATCATTTCATCTTGTAGGCTCTGGGCCATGGGAGGAGAAGTTAGTGCCCCATCTTTGGTGAATGAGACGCAATGGAGGAAGCAACTGAGGTAGCTTAGCTCATGCGTGAGGTTGGTTCCAAGCACCACTGTGAAAAAGAGAGATTGTTTTTCTAATCACCTTTCAGCTTATCCCTTGCTTTCTGAATCTTTTTCTTCAGGGTCACAACAAGCATAAGAAAGGCTTAAAAAATTATTAAGGTGGCAGGACTCTCAGGTTTGTGTACATGGTGATTCTATATTTCAATGAGCCCGAGTCAATGCCTTCTTAAAATTTAAACTCCAAGCACCTTGCTTGTTGTCTTTCTCTAATCCTGGCCCTGTTCCATCCATTCTGAATATCTAATGTTGCACACTAGTTTCCAGCTAATGCCCTTATGTCTCTTCCCTTACCTTGTTACCACGGAAACCATCTGATACATCAATCCATGCCAGTGTTTGTGAGCATACTGGACATTCTCAGGAATAACTTTGTGTTCAAATAGGATCTCTGAAAAGGCAATACCTTTCTCAAAAACAGTCCATTTTACCCTTGGTGATCTCTCCTTGCTCTTAACAACCAGGTGTGTCTTGTTCCACACTTTATAACTTGCTTTCTGAATCCTCTAATTCAGGGCCAAGCTTCAACTAGGCACTTGGACTGCCCTCAGGGAAACTGCAGGTTCCATCAGGTACATTTCTGAATACCACATACTTTCTGCTTGGTTTATATGCAATAGAAATACATTATACTGGGAGCCAAAATGGTGAAATTCAGGTATGAATGATGCTGTACTGGGGAAATTTGTCCTTCTTGAGTTAGGATGAACACAGGGATGAACTGTAGGAAAGGAACTGTAGAAGAGGCACTGTGGAGAACATCCTTGTGGGAAATCATAGAATGTTTTCTATAGGTTGCAGATTTTGAGCTGCAGAGATGAGGGTATATGCATTCCAGCCAGATCAAAGAGCATAAATAGAGGTGTGGAGGCCAGAGAGCACAGCATAAGTCATGTGGAATACTAAGAGTGAGGCTGAGTGTCTGCCTCACTGCTGATAGGGTGCCTGTAGCACCTCCAGCAGGCTGATCAGGGGAGGCAGAATGCAGTCAGTAATGGGGATCCTAGGTCTGTGTTTTCCTGGAGTGGGAAACAGCGAGTCTGGACAATTGCTGAGGCTCCCCTCTATACCCAGGTGCCACTGGCATATACAGGAGTTGGGAATGGGAATCCTCCATCGGTGCTTTCCCTCTGGGCATCCAAGCACCAGGCAAGAAGGCGGGCAGAGCTGAAACCGGTTTGGTTCTGAGTGATGCCATGAGTATGGAGGGGCTGGGAGAGAGAAGGCCTACTCCCAGAGATTTAGGCACAGCTCTTTACAACTAAGGCCTCCCCATTGCCATCCTTGAAGAGCCAGTCCTTGCTTGTTCAAACTGCTTTATACACCTTACTCAAGTTGAACCAGGGATTAAATCCCTTTTGTGGGAAGGAATGCCCAGGAAGGGAAGCTCTTTGGTTGAACATTTGGGGCCTAAATAGACACCTCATTAGCATGGAGAACTCCAGGTTTATATGCTACATGACCGATTGCCATGGTTCTCTGGGAGCATTGTGGTTACATTTTTTTTTTTTCAGAGCAGGTCGAGGCAGGCAGGGAGTGGCTCCATGCCTACCATTCTCAATTTTGAGATTTACAGAGTTTGGGCTCATTCAACCTTATCAGTTCTTCCATCTGGTGGCACAGTCCACTTGCCCCACAAATAAGACGTTCTACTTTACTAAAAGAAATAAATGTAATGAGTTAAAGCAGTATAGCTTAGGAAGAAATTCCAGGTCAAATTGTAAATGGCTCTGAGTTGAGGTTCTAATAACATTTAAGAAGTTTGACATGTGATGCATGGTAGCATTTGCCTTTAATCCCAGCCCTCAGGAATCAGAGGCAGGTGGTTTGAGGCAAAGCTGGTTTACATGGCGAGTTCCAGGCCAGACAAAGCTAGTTAGTAAAACCCAAACCCCAAACACTATGGACTTCACAGGACAGAGAATGACATGGCTGGGTTGAGGGTGTTTGAGGAAATTCAAAAAGGTTCAGTTGACCTGTGGTCCATTCCCTTGGGTCCATTAGAGTTCATTTTGCATTTCCATTTGAAATTAATGTATCTCGAGTAACAGGCCCAGGGGGAGCACAGCACCTAACTAAAAGTATTTATTCACACTTTAGTATGAAGTGGTAAAATGACCACCTTACTTCTAATAATGTGAAAATTTTATATTTGGGCTATATTTATAAAAGGAGGTGCTGCCCACAGAATGAAGGCTTTAATTTTTTTTCCTTTGGGGATTTTATTTTTATTTTATGTGTATTAGTGTTTTGCCTACATGCACATCTGCACTGCATGCATGCAGTACCCTTAGAGGCCAGAGGATGGTGTCAGATTCTTCTGGGTCTGGAGCTACAGATGGTAATGAGCTGCCATGTAGGTGCTGGGAATTGGACCCAAGTCCTCCAGAAGAGCAGTTGGTATTATTAACCTTTGAGCATCTCTCCAGCCTAAAGGAAGTCTTTAAAATGGTTGTCTAGAATGGTACTTAAGACAATGGACTAGGAGATCACAGGATAGCAAAAGCTGGAGATGATATCCATTATTAATGTTCACTGATAAAAAATTAAAGAAGCCAGTTGATACTTTATCTTCATTCATAACAGCTCTAAGGACACTGTTTCCCAACCTTCCTAATACTGTGACCCTTTAATAAAGTTCCTCATGTTGTGGTGACCCCCAATTATAAAATTATTTTTGATGCTAGTTTGTAACTGTTATTTTGCTACTGTTATGAATCATAATGTAAGGATCTGTGTTTTCCAGTGGTCTCAGGTGACCTTTGTGAAATGGCCATTTGACCCCCAAAGAGGTCGTGACCTAAGGTTGAGAACTGCTTTCTTAGGAGAAAATGAGGCTATGAACCTCTTGGCCACAGGTCATCTGGAAGACCTCAGATTTGAACCCAGGCTTTGAGAACCCCAATAGCTATTTTCACAATTCTCTAAAATTCATGAATTTTACTTCTTTTTTTTTTTTTGCAAAGGTCAACCCCTTCAGAATTTAAGCCTTAGGCTTTTTCGTTATGTGAGGCTATAACCCCCAAAGCCACCCCAAACCACAATTCTCTGACAAAATCAAGAGACTTGACCATTCTTAATCTGGGTCTTCCATTTTGAACTTCTGTTTATTTTTTACAAGTCTATTGATTTTCAGTATAAAAGGGACAGAAAGAAGAGGTACAGGTGTTTAGAGAGGATAACCAGGACTTGTTATTTTTGAGAAAACATGTATATTTGGTATCACACATACTGCTTAGGCATGTCTGAATACTTGTAAGGAGAGGACTCCAAGGCTCACTGTTGCTAGATCTTTCTTATGCAGTTATTAATACTGCATGGCTCGAACACTCATTACCACAAGGCCCGAAGCGACTTGTTTCCAGGCAAGCCTCTGCTTTGCTACTCTCCCTGTGGAGACCTTTACTTCCTGTGACTGGAGGCTGAAGCTGGGAATGGAGGCTTGAGGCTTCATGGCAGCCCCGAGAGAGATGTGTCTGGAAGCTTGCAGTTGGTATGTCAGGGGAAAAAAAAAAGGCCTTTGTTAAGCTCAGCCTGGCACTCAGGAGGCAGAGAGGAAGGCGTCTGCCAAAACAGAGAATAACAATGACTCATTTCTACAGTGACACAGCTGTCACAGTGTGTGCACCAGGCTCATCTCCTCAAGTCTTCACTACACCCTGAGGATCAGGCAGGGCGGAGAGCACCTTAAAGAACCTGAGGCTGACTGAGGTGAAATGTCCCTCTAAGGCCACTTGGCTGGAAGATGTTGAGCCTGGTACACAAACTCAGACCCAGTCTATGTTTCTTGCCATACTATCTCTGAGAAGTCTCTACTGCCCCGTGTCTCTAGAGAAGTCATAAGCACCAACAGTTCCCACTCCACAGGGGAAATAGTTTGGACTTGGAGGGCATTCCCAACCATATAGTTATGGTATAGTTTGAACCATAAATAGCAATTTCTCTTCAAGTGTTGGCCAGATATATGTTAGTTCTAAGCTTTGGGATCTAGCCCTCATGCCATTACATCTATGAATCTTTCCTTATTGATCTTTGCCTCCTCCCTGGGTTTGATGGCTCCTTCACTATGTGGTTCCCACATAGAACATTACCCCATTACAGTACTTCCAGCTTGTTTGCTTACTACCACTTGTTTCCTGGGTAGCAGCCAGTAAGTCAGTGGCTGCTTTGGGCAGAGTTACACCCGTTGTCTCTCCTTGGCACTAAAAACAATGCTTAGAACACAGTGACTGGAACAGTGCAGTTGGAACAGAAGGAAATTTAGCCAAACAGTAGAGGACAGTCCTGTGTGCCATGAGTCCTTGTCTCTGCTTGGAGTTAGGTCCTCTCACTCCCACTAGACATTTCTGTGCTGCCCACTCTCCACTTAGCAAAGGTTGGCTGCTATTCAAGATCCTTCCCTGGTTTGTTTGTATGTCAATCAGCAGACGCTGTAGAATTCCTAACATGGAGAATCCTTCCGATGAAAGTGGTGAGGTGTTCTGAGGAAGGAAGACTAATGTTCCTACGATTTATCTATTCCAGTGCTGTGTGGGCAGCTGAAAGGAGGGAGGTGTTCTCCAGGTCTCACCAGTAGGAACATGTGAAGTGTGTGTGTGTGTGTGTGTGTGTGTGTGTGTGTGTGTGTGTGTATGCATGTGCATGTATATGCAGATGCATGTATTTATGGGTTTACACATCTGTGCTGTGGAATCCTGGAGCTTCTAGAAAGAGGAATTGGAGCCTTGTCTAAGGATGTGGACCATTGGAAGTGGGGAGAGGTTATAACTTTGAAAGTTAGACCTGTTTCCCAGCCCGCTCCCTCTCTACTTGCACTCTCTGTGAGACAAATAGTCTTCTCCTTCGCATGCTCTCACTATGCTGATGCTCTTCTCCTTCACCATGGGTCTCGAATCAAAGGAGTCAAGGACTGTGGACTGAAGTCTTTCAAGCTGTGAGCCAAGAAAAAACCCCCAAACACACACACACACACACACACACACACACACACACACACACACACACAAACCAACGACAGTAACACTTTGTTCCCCCATGTGCTGGCTAGTTTCCTGTCAACTTGACACAAGCTGAAGTAATCAGATAGGACAGAACCTCAACTGAGAAAATGCCTTCATGAGATCCCGCTGTAGGCATTGTTTTAGTCAGTGATCCATGCTGGAGAGCCCAGCCCATTGTGGATGGTGCCATCCCTGGGCTGGTGGCCTGGGTTCTATAAGAAAGTAGGTGGAGCAAGCCATGGAGACTGAACCAGTAAGCAGCATCCCTCCGTGACCTCTGCATCAGTCCCTACTTCCAGGTTCCTGCCCTTAAGAGTTCCTGCTCTCACTGCTTTTGTTGATGAACTGTGAGCAAAATAAATCCTTTCCTCCCTAAGTTGCTTCCACCATGGTGTTTCATCACAGCAATAATAGCCCTAAATAAGATACCCTGAAGTTGTTTCTGTTAGGTATTTGGTCACAACAATGATAAAAGTAACTAACAAAGGGGATGGAGTGATAGTTCAGTGGCTAAGGCTTGGATTTGGTTCTTAGCAACCACATCATACCTACTTCTGGCTTTTGTGAGCACCAGGAAGGCATGCCGTACATATAAAGTCATGGAGGTACGCATATATACATGCACATTAATTTTTAAAAGTAGACACATAAAAGGGGTAATTAACATTGATGCAAAAGTTCTGAGGACAGAATCGACTTCTAGTCATCACTGGTCCCCTTCATATATATTATGCAGTGCGTTACCCATGACCTACAGATGCTAATCTCTCCCTGCACTTCCTGCCTCTCTTCTCTCCTCTTCCCCTTTCCCTTCCCTCTCTTTTTTCTCCCTTCCCTCTCCCCTTCTCCTTCCCCCTCCTTCCTTTTTCTCTCTCTCCTTTCTCCTTTTCTTCCTTTCTCTCCCTCCCTCCCTCCCTTCCTTCCTTCCTTCCTTCCTTCCTTCCTTCCTTCCTTCCTCCCTCCTTCCCTTCCTTCTTTCCTTTCTCTTTCTTTCTTTCTTTCTTTCTTTCTTTCTTTCTTTCTTTCTTTCTTTCTTTCTTTCTTTCTTTCTTTCTCTCTTTCTCTCTTTCGCTCTTCTTTCGCTCTTCTTTCTCTCTTCTTTCTTTCTTCTTTCTCTCTTTGCTGGAGATGGAGCTAAGGGCTTCATGCTTGCCAGGCAAGAGCTCCACCACTGAGCTTCACCTCCAGCCTCATACATTTCTTGAACATAGGAAAAAAAACTTAGTAAAAGAAGTAAGCCTGCAATCAATGAACTTACAGTCTGTTAAGAAATAAAATATTTAAAAAGCAAATAACTTCCCAAAGCCAACTTCTCCATTGGTTCTTACAAAACATCTGTACTATTACAACAGAGAATACAATGCACTCCATTTAAGGATATACATTATTTCAGGAGAAAAGAAACCCAGCTTACATTCTGCCAGTCACTGAGTGTTTGTAGCCTTCCAGGCAGCTCTGAACTGACACTTCATTTTTGTCCTTTCTTACTCAGAGTGCAATGTAGTTTAATGATAGTAGTAGGTACTGTTCATTGACTGCCCGCTTTGTGATAGGCAAAGTCCCTTCATCCACTCTTGGTATGACTCTCAGTGCTCACCAGAAGCTTTTTATTTTATTTTATTTTATTTTATTTTATTTTATTTTATTTTATTTTTATGGCTTTATTATCTCATATAAGAGATGAGGAACCAGGATAAGGGAGAATAAACAATCTGATAGGTGAGGTCAGTTGCTCACTTGGTAGGGTTTGAGGACCATCTGTTTAATAACAGAAGATGAGCTTTGAATACTTTGCCTAAGATTCTAATGGTCTCTAGGGATGTCCCACATCAGATTCCTGTCTCAATACTTGCTAGCTGTGCGATTTAAAACCCCCTTCCTGCCGAGTTTCAACTTTCTGATTTACAGAGCAAAAATAATAACCACTTCTTTGAAAGGCTATTGGAGTCCTCGTGGTGGTTCATTTTAATTGTTGTCTTGGTGCAATCTAGAATCACCCAGAAGAGAGTTTCAATGAAGGAGTCTTTGTCTTGGTCATGTCAGCCTGAGGGCATGTCTGTGGGAGATTGTCTTTGTTTCTGTTAATTGGAGTGGGAAGAAATACCGTGAGCAGCACAGTTCCCTAGGCTGGAGGGTCCTGGCGTGGAGAAAGTGACATGATTACAAACTCAGATGCTATCCATTTCCTGAATCCAGATGTTGAGTACCCAGCTGTCTTGAGCTATTGCTGTGACTCCCCACAACGCTGGACTGTAACTGCCACTGCAGATTAGGAAAACAATCCTTTCTTAAGTTGCCTTTCTTCAGTGTATTTTTTTTTTTTTTATCACAGCAATAGGAAACAAAAGACAGAAATCTTAAATTCGATCACCCATGTGTGTGTGCATATGACAATTATATATATATATATAGATAGATAGATAGATAGATAGATAGATAGATAGATAGATAGATAGTAGATCTCAATGCATGTTAGTCTCCTTTGAAAAAAATCAGGTACCCTAGGGAAATGGCTTAGTGGGGAAAGTGCTTGTTGTATAAGTTTGAGGACCTGAGTTCAAATACCCAGAACCCATGTAAAACAGGGTGGGGTAGTATTCATATATAACCCTAGTATTCCCATGGAGGAAACAAGAAACCTCTATAGCTCACAGGTCAGATAATCTGGAGTATGCCAAGGTGAGCAACAACAAAGAGAAAGGGCCTGCCTCAGGCAAAGATCAATACCTGAGGTTATCCTCAGACCATGCACACACATACACGGATACACATAATGCATACATACACACATAGCACACCCCAATATATATATATATATTTTTAGACCAGTAAGTAACCACTTGTTTTTCAAACCTGCTGTTGGGCCACCATCTCTGCCCCTAGCCAGGCTCTATATAGCTTTTCCTGGTCACTTTCAGATATTAGAAGTTTTACTTACAGGTATTAAAAAGGCCAGGTGGATCTAAATCAATACTTTCATTTCACATCCAATTTAAGCTTTTCTCTCTCTTTCCAGCTCAGGCTCTGCTGGTGCTCAGTAACCTGCTGTGGGGGTAAACGTGGTTGTTAATTTCTTTAAGCTCCCTCCCCATCCCATCTTGGCTATGAGCAGCTGCCTGGAGCTCCTACAGGACTGAGGTGGGGAAGAAAAGAGAAGGACTTATCCAGGTGCCGAATTGCTGCCACTTTCCCTCATGAAATGCTTTTGTGGGCTTTTAAAAAGTTCTTTCTAGTGTATTTCCACCACTGGGTCTCTGTATGACCTCTGATAATGGTCCCCAAATTCCCTCTTCAGGACCTCCTCTCAGCTTCTCTGCTGATAGCAGCCTCCTTGGGCTGTCCTCAAGATAACATTCATCGAGCTCCTGTTCAGAGAGCCTTTAATCCTAGGGAAAAGGCTCGAAACACTTGGGAGGTTCTGGCTAGCTACAACTCTTCCATTCTTCTGGCTCTATGACCTCTCAGTCCCTAGGCACAGCATATCTCCAGTGACACTATCTCTGCTTTGCTCCAATGCTGTAGAAAATTTCATTTTCTTCTTTACATCAATATGCACTTTCCCTAAGATGGAAGAGAGGGACATTTGGGCCAGGACATCTTGTAGAGCAAACAAATCCCAGTGTATCCTATGATCGAACACCTCCTTCACAAGTGAGATCGAGGTGGTTGCCAGGGTTAGGGGGGCAACAATCGAATTTTTTTTCTACTATACCCTGCATATGAGATACTTATAAGCACCTTTAGAAAGAAAGCATGCTTAGCCATTGTTTTTCTTGGCTCAAATTCTGAGACTGTAGACGTAGTCTAATTGGGAGATATCACAGTGATTGTCCCCTACACATACATAACTCTAACCACAGTAACAATGTACACAGTTTTAAAAATCAATCAATGGAGGGGCTGGAGCCAGGGCTCAGTAGTTAAGAGTATGTATTACTTTTGCAGAGGACTGGAGTTTAGTTCCCAGCTCCTACACCTGTGGCTCACACCCCTCTAACTCTAGCTCTAGGGGACCTAATGACCTCTTCTTGACTCTGTGGGCATCTGTACTTGCATGTACACACAGGCACACATAATTTCTTTTAATCTTTAAGAAAATAAAAATGAACAAAAATCAAGTGACAGAAAAGGGTATTTGCTTCCTTCGTTCATGTTGGATCTATGTATATTTCCCACGAGCCACCATTTTCTAAGCCTGTCTTCTGTTTATTTTAAGCGTTCCTCCCTACTCTCTGAATGACATACATGTATAATATTGTATTCTAAAATGTTGGCTCCTGACTGTTGACTTCCAATGCCGAAGCAGACAACGTAGATTCTTCAATGCCTACTTTTCTTCAACTTCCACATCAGAAATATTTCCTTTTCCTCCTTCCCAATGGAGTCATTGAGTGGCTTTTGATTAAATAGTGTATCTATTATTGTTACTATGTGAATGTTAACAGCTTAGCTATATCACACGATGATTATTTTTCCTGTTCTTAAATATATTTTCCTTTGGATCAATCTTTTCTGGTTTCAGTTGTTTGTTTAATATGTAACATAAAAAAGTTCATCTTCAGACTCCTAAAGAAAACTGTACAACTGTTCTCAGTACAGACACACACATAAGCCAATCTGTCTGTACTAATAAGCCATTTCTAGGTCAAGTATCTACAAGATCCCTCATTCAGTTTGAGCTCCTTGAAGTCTGCTCTCTTGAGTCCAGTGCATGGCCTTGGCCTCAGCTAGTCCCTGATCACAACCCAAGAAACCATATCTCTCAGCTGTCTTAGATTCCTGTTTGTTGAAATGGCAATGTTTTATTTTTTTATTTATATTTTGATTATGAATTTACTCATTGTTTCTCTTTCACTCTGGTGGAAGTTCTTATGAAAAGTTGATGGTTGGTGGATTTTTAGATCTCACTGAAAATGTCAGCGAAAGGGGGAAGTTTGACTAGGAATTGAATTCTAAGTTCACAGTGACTTCTTCCTTTCAGAGGTTTAGTAGTTTATTGTCTTTAGCTCTGATATTTCTGATCCAAATCTAATGCCATTTGACATATAATATTTAATTTATTTTTCTTTATTCATGTTGCTCAAAACTTTACAATCATATCTTGATATGGGTTTTTAAAAATAATCCAAGCTAGAAAGATGGTTCATCAGGTAGAAGTATATACTATCAGACATGACAACCTGAGTTTGGTCCCTGAGATTCAAGTGGTAGCAGGAGAGAACTGACTGCCACAAAATGTCCTCTGACTTGAAGCACATACTATGGTTTATGTGTGCTTACTCACCCACCCACACCTGCACAAAATAAATCAAGTGTGAAGCCATCACTGTGGGCATATGTTGTGTTCCTTCATTTTTCCTTTGGAATTTTTTTTAGCTGGATACAGAACCCATAGATGACTCCTTGGTCAAAAAAAAAAAGTTTGGTTTTTTTTTTTGTTTGTTTGTTTGTTTTGTTTTTTTGAGACAGGGTTTCTCTGTGTAGCCCTGGCTGTCCTGGAACTTACTCTGTAGACCAGGCTGGCCTCGAACTCAGAAATCTGCCTGCCTCTGCCTCCCAAGCGCTGGGATTAAAGGCGTGCGCCATCACGCCCGGCAAAAGTTTTCTTTATATTCTCTTCTTGTAACTATGTGTGTTTTTCTTTTCTTTTTCCTTCAAATATTTTAAAATTTGTGCTTCTGTCACATTTCAACTTATAAACATCCTTCTGTGGTATTCAGATTTTTCATATTAGTCTTCTCTTTTGGAAACTTAAAGGTTATTTTTTCCCGTTTTCTACACTGGCCCTCTTTCCTTCCGGCTCACCTTTGATGCTTACTGGGACTCCATTTTCCATTATCTAAAAAAAAAAAAAAAAAAATCATAGCTTATCTCAAATGTTTCTAGTGAGGTGACAGTCCTGCCCCCACATTCAAAGTCTTAAAGTTGTCCCAAGAATGAAATCTTCTCAAGGTTTGGACAGAGTCACAGAAGTGTAATTTCATGGTATCTTAAGACTGAATGTGGATGTAGGCAGCTGGGCTTCCTATAGAGATTTAAAAATATGCCTCTGGAGCCCGCGGAAGCCACCTTTTCTTTGATCTTTTTGTGGTTTTGAGGTGATATCTCAGCTTGGTTTCTTTAAAAAACACTTGTCTTTATGAACTGATCTTAACAATGCCAGGAGACAGGAGTAAGGGAAATCCCACAGTCTCGGAGTAAGCTGGGCTTGCTGTGCGCCTACGCAAATCTCTGCTTCGGGACTGGCTATCATTTGGCTTCGGATCCACTGATTTTCACATACAAATGACTGCACTTTGGTATGTTCTACATGAGGGCAGGGAATGGGAAGAAGCTCCCTACTTTTCCTTGCTCCCACTCCACTGGTCAAAGTTTCTGTATTTCAGACGGCTTCTGATGGACCCCGGGCAGGCCCCGTAGTGTTGCTTCCCATCCCCCCACCTTAGGGAAGCTGTAGGCCAGTGGTACATCCTGAGACAAAGTGCTCTTCTCTTGCAACTGCATGGACTTGCTTGGATCCTAGGCACAGTGGGCTCGGGCACTACGGATGGAGATGGAAAATTAGCAAACGGCCTTAAGTGGATCTGAGGCGGTGCAGGACAGACCTTTAATACAGGTGACATGAGCCTACCCCTCATTTGTACTTCCTCACCCCAGGAATTCAGGGTTCTCCACCCACCTAAGTCAGAGATATGCTAACTACATTCCAGACTCTAACATTTTGTAAATTTCTCCTTTACTATGATCTCTGCTTCCATGGTTTGATCTCTCTCTCTCTCTCTCTCTCTCTCTCTCTCTCTCTCTCTCTCTCTCTTTCTCTCTCTCTGTATGTGTACATGTATATATGTTTGCGTGTTTATATGCATGAGTGTCAGCATGTGTGTGTTACAGCATGGATGTGGAAATCAGCAGATAGCCTTGAGTTCGGGACCTTGCCTTCCACCGTAGTAGAGTCAGCCTCTCTTGTTTGTAGCTACATGAGCCAGCCATGCTCATTGGCTCATGAACTTCTGGGGTTTCCCTGTCTCGGCCTCCTGTCTCACTGTAGGAGTGCTGGGATTCCAGCTGCTTGCTGTCACATCCATCTTAGTCTGGGCTCTGGGAACCCAAACTCAGGCCCTTCTGCTTACACGGCTAACCCCACACACTGAGCCTTCTCTGCAGTCACGGGCTTCTATTTTATTAATACTTTTCAGTAAGTTTAGATAGTTGAAATTTTTAGAGGAAGTGGATATAAACTTATTCTGCCATGAATCAAAGCCTACAAGGACGTGTGCAATTTTAAAGTCTTATTAGTATATGTAAATTATTCATAATAGTTGGTTTTATTATGATACTTCCATACATTTCCATCACATCACCCCCGTGACCCGTTCCTGTACCCTTCCCATGTTGCTAATCCTGGCCTACTTTCATCTCCTTGTGTGTGTGTGAAGCAGGGAATTTCACTGTTTATGGAGCACGTGAACCTCAACCAAAGAAAACGCCCACTCCTTGGAGGTCTTCCCTGTTCCATGACAGCATGTTGGCAGATCATATCTTAGATGGGTGATGATTTTTTAATGAGAACCTCAGTCTTCTACATCCAACCTTTTATTAATTCTAATATCAAATATTATATAATTGTTGAGGCATGAAAAGAGACCCATTTATCTATGAATGAGTTTTGTTATTATCTGTTCTAACAGAGAAGATATTTTTTTTTTCCTGTTTGGGTATAGGGTTCTAGAAGGCATTCTGAGGTAGCAGCTAGGACTCCAAGTGTGCGCTGCATATGACTCTGTATCAGGGAAACGGGATGTGGAATCAGGTAAGACTTCCCAGAAACAAAGAAGGTCAGTGAGTAAAGATGGGGAAGTGGGAAAGAAGTATGTCTGCTCAAGACTGATGGACAGCTTTTGCAAGCTAGCATTTGGGGGGAGTATGAAAAGTTACTCATGGAGGGCCTGTAAAGCCACCAGGGCAATTGAGACTCTGTCCTACACATGGTGGTCATGAGAATGAGCAGCGAGTATGCCTCAGCTCCTCAGTGCTATTGGGGGATTAGCCCAGAGGCCACAGGATCTAGTGTCAAAGGAGGTGACTCTGAAAGCTGTGAGCAACATGAAGGATGTAGCAAAATATTGGGAGAGAAACTGAGGAGCAGCTGGTTTGGAAGTCCAGAGGGTTAGTTGCCATGATTCCTGGGTCTGAATTTCCTATAACATCCTGTATATTATACTGTAAGTTTTAAGTTTATCGGAAAGCTTTCTCTGTGTGTGTGTGTGGCATATATTTTATTAAACTCTGAGTCTCCTGAGGTCATCACAGAGTTTCACCCATGGTAAATACTCAATAAATGTTTGTTGAATGAATGGGCAAGTAAGCCTGGGGATTTAAGTGTGTTTGTTGGCTCTTGGGTGAGGCTCAGCAGCTTGTGAGATGGGCAGGGATAGCAGTCAGGGAGCCTGAACTCAAGAGTCAGGAGAGTGGTTCTGAGAACACCAAGCCTTAGGGGTGTAAGATATCAACAATGGCAGCACACAGATAGATGCAGACACTGGCTGCATATATCCACCAATGGTACCAATGGTATGTATGACACATAAGAGGGGTATTTATGTTCCTTGTAGCATGAAGCTCATGTCAACTATGGCAGGATGAAGGGTCCATTTTGCAATACTCATGTTATAGGGGTACTATTGGGTCTCTGGTCACACAGGATACTAAACCATAGAGTCACAAACCTATACATCCAGCTTCATATTCAAGGCTGCTTCAGTCTCATCATACACATGCTCTCTAAACACACATATGCACACACACACACACACACACACACACACACACACACACACACACAGATCATAGGTGAGCACAAACCTTCACACACAGAAGTGCACACAGATATATAAACCCCCGGGGAAAGTTTAACAATTTATTTTATGCAGGTCTTCAAAAAAAAAAAAAAAAAACCAAAACAAAACAAAAAACCCATCTCTCAGGCTGTCAGACTGCATGAGCTGCTGTAGGAGGAAGGGAAAGGACCAAAGCGTCTCCTTGACAGCTCCCATTAACTGAAATACGAGGTGAAAGAGAATGAAATAAAATTGGGAATGAGATGACAGGGTTCTCTATCCGACAGAAACGTTTGCAAGCCGCTGGCCTGATTGTGTGCATTCATCACCCTCTGCAGCCAGCACAGCCCCTCTGTGGGTCCCTTCCTCACAGTCACTGGGGAGGCAATCTTTTGGGGGAAGCAGATGTCCCTGCCTCATCACTTCAGACAAGCAGTTGTGCAGTGGATGAGCTTGGGACTCCCAGTGTGTTTGTCTTCCAGCTCTTCACACTGAGGTCCACTCCCTTTCCAGGTCCCACTTCCCACTCAGTCTCTACCTTCTGTGTTCTGGGTCTTATTTTCCCATTCCCAGCAATATCCGCTGTTCTAGAATGTTCAATATCCAATGATGCTCCCCCCTTCCTTACCCCCCTGTTACCCCACTCACCTGCACACCCAAACCATCCCACACTCCAGGCTCAGCTCCTCCCTGGTCAGACCAGGTTCCAAGTCCCTCTTCCAAGAGCATCGCACAGGTGTCCTGCATCCCACTGTTGGTGCTCTGCCTCTCTTAGGCTCAAGCCTAGCTTGTAGGAACTGTTGTGGGTTTCATCAGCTTCCTTGTCCCAAACTGATCCCTTCCCTTTCCCACACTTCCATGGGTGATGGAGAGGCAGAAGTTTGCAAGGCCCAGGGTGCGAGGAGATACAAGGACCCTGGGAATGAGTTCAGGTTCAAGCAAATCAGCTCATGCTTTGCAGGGATTTCTTTGTTCAGACATTATTTTGGCCTCAGTAAAGATGCCTGGTCCTCACTTACTTCTCCATCTTCCTTATTCCTGGATGCTGAAGGAGGACCAAGAGATACCGCCATTTCTCACTGGGATGAGCTATTGGAACAGGTTTTCCACATCCAGCTCCCCCTCCCATCCCTTTATTTCTTATCCTCCTTCTTGGGCGACACTTTAATCTGTGAATTACTGTCTTAACCAATGTTGTTATCTTTCCCTGTGAATCAGAGAGCAGCACTCTCTTCTCTTCTCTTCCCTACATTCTTCCGTGCCCTCATTGTCCTGCACATAACACTGGAAGGATTAGCTATTGTAGACTTGCATTATGACCTTGGGAGTGTCTAAGCCTCTGTGTTCCCAGCTAAATCTGGAGGAGTGATTCTTGTCTTTGAGAGGTGCTACAAAGGTCAGCTGACAGGATGTGTCCAGTTCTCAGCACATAGTGTTGGTAGGAGGTCTATCTTCATCATCTTCATCTTATCCTCCCAGCCCAGGTCGGTCAGACCCCTGCCTTCATTACATAGCTATTTCTCTTTAGCTCCACGATTTCCATCAAGAAAGAGAGGACGTATACTGAGTATCTCAAGACTAATTAGGCTGAACAGGAAGGATATGTAGCCATGGACCCACTCATAGAACATAAGAAAGGTTGAGAAGCTAGAAGACTCTCTCTCTGATGTCTGGGCTATGCAGTATATACTACCTTCCCTCTGCTACCTCCATTGCTGCTGAAGATTATCTTTCCATCATAGGCTACCAGGAATGGCCTCCAGCCCACACTCCCATTCTCCTCAGTGCTGATGCTTAAAACCAATGAATGCTAACTCTGGGTCTAACTAGAAGCCCGAGGCAAAGAAGATCTGATTAATGCCTCGTGGTCAGCCTTTGTTGACACTACCCCAATCGTTTGAAGATTATCTACCTCTCCTCTCTGCTCTTATCCTCGGCTTCTCCATTTCCACTGTTTTGGTGACTATATTAATGACACCAATATAAAGAAAACAGCTCAGCCCTGTCTTCTAAGCTGAAGACTGATAAATGGTTTACTTGATGTATCTTTGCTGTTGGTTCCGGAGTGTACAAAACAAAGTGCATGAATGCTCTTCCTCTCACCTTCATCCCCAGTGATGTCTCGTTAGATGGCACTCCAATGCTCCCCATGTCAGGAGTGAGTGCTCTGTTCTCATCCTTCATATTGTCCTCCAATTCAGTCCCTATATCTAGCCCATTATCAAGTATATGGATTTTCTTTCCTAAATCTCTCAGAATCATTCTTCTTTTCTTTATCTTCCTGGAACATCCCCACCCAAGTTAAAACTATTATCTTTTGCCTGTATTCTGTTATAGCTTCTTAACTTGTCTCTTCAGAGACATGCATGCTCTGTTTCTAATATTCTGGCCACTCTATACATATTGGTCTAGAAGAAACCTTAAAAACAGAGCAAAACACCCCCCACATCAAACTAATCAAAAACACACAGCTGATAAAGCCACTTCATTGCCTAAGATTTCTTAATTCCCCCTGAGTTTAAACTGGAATTTGCAGTCTCTGTCACCCTTCACTAGCCTGCCTGCCCCACCCCCTGCCTTGTCTTTTGACATGTTTTTCTTTTTCCCCACTTCCGTAAAACTGGCTTTAGTCAAAGTCACACAAGAAAAACCCAGAAGGAAAAAAAAAAGTCTGGTTACCTACTCGTGAAGGATACCACTAGGTTGCCAAGTGTTGATGACATGTGCTGGTGACATGTGCTCCTGCTCTCTGGATGTCTTAGATTCTTATTCTTAAAAGTAACAAACTTCCTCAAGTGCCAGGTCTCTAGAAATGTAGAAGACCTTGGCCTTCTACCTCACAATCTTCACCTTTGCTTGTCCCATTGCTCCCAGCTAAAGAACCACTTTTGCAAAGGAAAATTTCTTTGTCGGGTCAGCTTCATCAAACACTCAGCATCCTGTCCTGTGACTGTGGTCCAGAACGCTCAATCGCCACAGTTGAATTGTATCATTTTATCAAAATCTAATGAGTGTCATTCTCTGAATAGAGGATGTAGTTAGATGAAAAGTGATTGTCTCTATTATTTTCTCATTGTATTCTCATTGGTTAACACTGTGGTTTGTATTACTAACAGTTTAATAAATATTTGTTACATGCATGATTTGCCTGGATTGAATCCCTGACTGGCTCATCACCTGAGGCTATGGAGATTGGAAACTAAAGGCAGGGAGATGAAGCCTACTGAGCTTTCAGAGGCAACAGGTAATGCCAAGGACTGACCAGTTGCATATATATTGGACATGTTGAGGAGCTTTGCATTTATAAGTCTGAGTATCACTTTATGAATTCAAGATGCATAAAGCAGCAAGCATGAGAATGCAGAGGATATGACGGAAAATATACCATCAGAAGATAGCCTGTCACTCTTTATTTCCATTGATATGGAGAGAGTGCATGTATTTATTCAGTACATTTTTACTTTGTGGGCTGTCACACAATAGAAATTGACAGCAAGCTGGACCGCCCCCCAGGAGGTTTTTGGTATGTTCTGGCTTCTACACCAATTCTGCATTTGTCAGGATTGCCTGTGAGCTGACAGATAGGGAGAACTTCTTCCCGTGAGTATTAACTCATTTTTTTTCTTGGTTCAGGGAACCACCTATTTTTTATCTAATAACACTTCTCAGTGAGTGAAGTCCTACTGCACTACCAAGCCTGTCTTCTGAGTCATGGAGACAAAGCAGAGTTGCCCCTAACTTCATCTTCAGCCATAAGCCTTGGCTGAGATCCCCAGGCATCTCAGTGAGGATGCTTTCCATCTTCAAGTCTTTCAGAGGGCTGGCAGACAGGACTGATGGAATAAGCCAGTTAGGAATAGAGAAAGATGGGAAGAAAGGAAGGAAGGAGAGGAAGAAAGAAGAAAGAGAAGGAGAGGGGGGAGGAGAGAGGCAGAGGAGAATTTAAGAAGGAAGGGGGAGAGTGATAACAGGAAGGAAAGAATGGGGGAGTGAAGAAGTAAAAAAAAACAAGGATGGAGAGAAGCATGTAAAGAAAGGTCAGGCCTGCTGGCACAAACCTGCTATCCCAGAACTAGGGATGCTGAGATGGGAGGATGACAAATACAAGGCCAGTCTGGGAGACTTAGTGGGATCATCGCAAAACAAAACTTTGAAACACAGCTGGGCAATAGGTCTTGGTGGCGGCTTGCTTGCCATCATGAGTACTGAGGCGGGGTCACAGAGCAGACAGCAGGCACGAAGGAGGAGAAAAGAGGGGGAAGACTCCGTGCTCCTAGTCCATATGCATTCACTCTTTTAGTTGTGACTCCTGTGCAGTAAGCCTTCCTGTGTGTACTGGCTAGTTTTGTGTCAACTTGACACAGCTGGAGTTATCACAGAGAAAGGAGTTTCAGTGGGGTATTTTTTCAATTAGTGATCAAGGGGGAAAGGCCCCTTGTGGGTGGGACCACCTCTGGGCTGAGAGTCTTGGGTTCTATAAGAGAGCAGGCTGAGAAAGCCATGGAAAGCAAGCCAGTAAAGAACATCCCTCCATGACCTCTGCATCAGCTCCTGCTTCCTGACCTGCTTGAGTTCCAGTCCTGACTTCCTTTGGTGATGAACAGCAGTATGGAAGTGTAAGCTGAATAAACCCTTTCCTCCCCACCTGTTTCTTGGTCATGATGTTTTGTCCAGGAATAGAAACCCTGACTAAGACACTGTGGAACAGAGATGCCCTGAGCATGTGGCTGTTCTTCTCTACAGTGGTTTCTTGTTTGTCTTCCCTGTCTGTGGTGAGCATCTGTTGAACCAAATTGATAACAGTAGGTGAGCTGTTATTGAAAAGGTGTGAGGGGGATCATCCATCCAGATGCTTTGGGGCTTAGGCTTGAGATATTTCCTTGATTCTGGGCATGAAAGGGCAAAGTGGGTGAAGGGCTGGGTGGAGTTTTCAGTGTCTCGTCCATTAGCTTTCCATGCACACTTCCCTATGTACTTGGCACTGTCCATCTGTTTTTCCTTTGTCTTGGATCAATTCCTGCTGCCCCGACTCCCTATCCAGGCATGA
Organism: Mus minutoides; assembly: GCA_902729485.2. Taxonomy (NCBI): domain Eukaryota; kingdom Metazoa; phylum Chordata; class Mammalia; order Rodentia; family Muridae; genus Mus; species Mus minutoides. Next base: position 864,459 of record LR750027.1, on the reverse strand, counting down.
TGTTACCTGGTTCCATTCCAACTGTGAACCCGAATGCACATCAATCTTGACAATGCACCTGAGGCTTTACTCACATTAGCTTCGGCTGCTAATCCAAACACTTCCATCTGTTAATGGAGTGGTGTGCTCACTGTTAGTACCAGGACACTCCAAGCCCCAGCCTAACTATGCGACCCTTGACCCCACAATCCACTTGGCTCAATTCCCACCCTCACTGGTGTGATGTCATTTTCCGTATAAATTAGGGGATCACCCCCTCCTCACTCTCTCTTCTCTCTCCCCTCTTTCTCTCTTTTTCCTCTTCTCTACCCTACTACCCACTTCACCGCCCCTCTATCTCTGCACAATAAACCTCTCCCATGTGGCCTGGTCTGCTGTTTGGTTTATCCGCCCAATATATATATTGCCTGATATTAAGTAATTCATAAAACTCACATCAAAGAAGATCTGAGAGCAAGGTGCACTGACTCACACTTGCATCGAGCACTGGCCCAGGTGAGTGTTCTGTTGGGTGATTGACCTGCTGGTGAATAAGGCCACCAGATGGGCATCATTGACCATAATAGTTTTAATTTTGAGGCTACCTGGACCCTTGGTACCTCGTGTGTGTGTGTGTGTGTGTGTGTGTGTGTGTGTGTACATGTGCATAAAGCATAAAGGCCCATGTGTGTATGCACATGGGTGCACGTGTAAACATGTATAAAGGTGAATTGTGTGTTTGTATGTATGTGCATGTGTATGTATGTATGCACACACATCCACATGTGCAAAAAGATTCACATGTGACTGCACATGGTCTATACATGTGATCATGTGTAAAGAGATGTGTGTGTGTGTGTGTGTGTGTGTGTGTATTTTATTTGGAATATTTTCCAAGTGCGTTCTTGTGTCAAAGTGTTTTTCAGAGATGACAGGAATCTGACACACACTCCTTTACAATTTTGCTCTTGGAAAATATTTCCTGACCTGCTGCACTGAATAGCTGAATGGGGTTCTCCTGAAGTGGGGTGGAGAGGATGTCTGGAGATCCCTGAGAATGTCAGGGTCAGAACTCAGTTCTCTGATGTTCTTAAGATCTCCAGGTAATTCTGATGTAACCAGGTTGACACCCATAGAGACCAGGCTCTGACTGCTGAAGCATGGAGTAGAGCTATAATCTGAGGCTACAGAGCACACACAGTCAGTGAGCTATGGCATGGCAACCCCCATGGATAGACAAGGAAGGAAGGCAACAGGAAGATTGGCTGCAGGAAGCCAGTTGGTGGGTCGGTGCTCCTGTCATTTGTGAATGAAAAGCCTTATGGGTGCATTGAGCACTGTAGGCCATTTGGCAGTGTCCTTTGTCTTTGCCCAACACAATTTGCAGTTCTTATCATGTGACCCTTCAGGACAAGCAATGTCACGCTACATAGAAGATGCCATAGAGGAGCAACAGTCAGACAGAATAAGATTCACACTCAAAGGAGTTTCCAGAGGGGAATCCAGGAAAGGGTTAACATTTGAAATGTAAATAAATAAAATATCCAATAAAAAAGAATTCTTGTGTTTACTTTGTTTAAAAAAAAAAAAAAAGATTCACACCCAGGCTAGACACTGACTAACTGAGAAACTTTGGGGAAGTTACTGTGTCTGCCCGAGTTCAGTTCCTCATCTGTCATTAGAGGAAAATGATAATGTTGGCCTTGCAAGACTCTTCTAGGAATGCCTGGGGCCAGCACCTAGCAAGCACCATTATTGACTTATCTTTTACAGTGGACAGCACTCCAGACAGGTGGATGGATGGAGGCAGAGTTGACTATGGTAAAACATCTTCCTTCCAGGTGGCAAAGGGAATCCAAGAGTAAATGGACAAAGTATGAAGGTAGTTGTGGGAGGGAACAGTGGAGGCCAGAGTAGAGAGAGAAGTTTAAGAAGGCTTCCTGTAGCCAACCTTCATGTTGCACTCCTTCTTTGTTTATCCATGGGGATGGCTGTGGACAGCTTACTGCCCATGTGTACTCTGCAGCCTCAGCTTCTGGGACTAGCTCTCCCTGTAGGTACCACCTAAGTTACTGGTTACAGCTGCCCTGCGTGCCTGTCTCTGTGTTTCCTCCATTCTATATTGCCCATCTGGGACCACACAGCTGTGGACCCCAGGGTTCCTAAAGCCCTTCTGCCTCCAGCCTGTGGGACACATGAAGGCCCTTCTGGCCAAAGGGTATTTTTAGCTGTTCCAGCCCCCTGAGGCCTATTTTTAGCATCCAGCTGAAATCTAGGCAGCTTCTCTATGGTCAGTGGGAAGGGGTGTGTGTGTGTGTGATGGATCCTGACTGGCACATTGTTTTGCCAGCCCAGCCAAGCTGGCATAACTTCAGGCAGGATAATTACAGTAGTAAAATCTGGATTTCACAGCTTGAGCTACACCAAGGCTGTGGGCAATCACCGTTCGGAGGAGTTTATGTTCTCTGCACGGGATTTAAAAGCTTTCTGGTTCCATAGTGTTCTGTGGTATAAGGAATGAAGGAAGGCTCTAGGGCAGTATGAAACAGCCAAGGAGAGAGTCAGGGATACAAAAACACCCAGCAAAGAGTCCCAGGGAGCCCCAAGGAGATGCAGAATCAAAAGCCCAGGCAATGAAAGCAGAGACACAGCTAGGCACTGGGCTGGAGGGGAGTTTTATGTGGGGACAGGTGCAGACCAAAAGAGAACCAAGTCAGGAATGGCAAGAAGAGATGACCAAGCCCAGCAGCTAAGTTTATGGAAGACTTCCAGTATGTAGGGTAAGACCCTGAATTCTTCTAGAAATTGTCTCAAAGTTTTTTTTTTGTTTTTTTTTTCAGCAGTAAGACTTTATTAGTTCCCAATTTTACAGAGTCAGTATGAATGGCCAATCAACTAGCCTGGGGTTCTATGCAGCCTCATTGATGGAGGATTCAGGCCACATCTGACCTCAGAGGCTGCACTCATCCACCATGTTCAATGGGATGGAACAGTGACACACAGAGATCCATAGAAGCTGGAGGAAGGACAGTGGATGGAATACATCATAGGCACAGTCTGCTGGGTCGTTTGAGGCTGATCCTTTCTCTGTTTCCCAGGGAAGACAGCTTAGAAATGGGGAGCATTGATCGAGGTGTCAGTTGTGAATTATAGCATTTCCCCGAAATGTGTGTCATGCTGACAGGGTCCCTGTACCACCGAAGAGGCGGCCTGATATGCTTCAAGCTAGCAAGCAGAGTGATTGCAGCCCAGCTGTTTCCACTGTTTGGAAATACCATCTTCCACCATGTCATTAAGCTAATTGAACAGGCCAACTTAGGAAGGCTATGGGGCAGGGGGGCAGGTGATAATAGCTTTGGATTTGCCCACTGTCATTCACAGCCTGACCTGATTCTGCCCACTGCTCCTCTCTGGAACTGAGATCCATCAGCCCCAGCCAAGGCCATGGATGATAAACACTATACAGGGAGAGGAATTGTTCTTGCTAATGATTTTCACCCCCGAAGATCTCAGCCCTGGCTGGAGATCCTAGTTCATCTTTCTACATTTGTTGAGGCTTCAACCAACACAGGCAACAAGAAAGCCATTTCCAAAGACAAGGGCCCGCCTGTGTTGACAGCGATCATAAGTCATCCCTTCTGTGCCCAGTTCTGATACCTCTTGCACTATGTAGTCATCTGTCTTGATAAATCTCCCAGGGAGCTATGGCTGCTATGACTATGGGTGCCCCTGGTTTCCTCTGGCATTTTCAGGAAAGGATTGTGGGATTCTATTATGTGATATCACACAGCTGAATCAGAAGATATTCATGGCTGGACAGGCAGAGAATAGAGTTCAGACTCTTTTTTAACCTGGGCATGTGTTGGGAGAGGGGGAAATTGACATTCATTGCTATCCCCAGGGACCTTTTGCCAACTGGTTTTTCATTTGAAAAGGGCAGGTGCCACCTAGAACACCTGCCCTTGGGGAGGTGACAGGGCATGTGGAGAGACAGGACAGATGAATGTGCAGCTGTAATGATCCAGTGTTTGGGATATTAAGCTTTGCTCACACTAGCTGGGGAAGAGATCATAAGCCATTTATTGGCACCAAAAGGTGACTAGAGTGGTCAGGAACTGGGTCTGGAAATAGCAAGGAGCCAGTGGGAGGCTCCCAGCAGCTGCTGAGCAAGCCACCCTGTTCTTCAAAATGGTCTGGCCTTGAGGGGACATTGAATGGGGTACAGGGCAGGCATTCTGTTAGGGGGCTCTATGACTGGGGGTCATCTTCAGGGAGGGTGGGGAGCACCAATAAATGTTCTGTGCGCTGCTGTGCTACAACTTGTGCACACAGTTCTCCGACTCTGTGGCCCTTCTGTCTAGGAACCAAATGGCAGTGACTGGAAGGGGTTGATTCTGGTTCCCGTGGCAAAGCCTTTACTCAGTGACACCTGGATCAGATGGAAGCTCACACCACGGATTCTGAAAACTGCCAGTGAATAGGATGATGCTGGACTGGGTCTGGTGGATGGTTTGCAGAACAAGCAGCTTTAGTTCAGAAGTAAAAGGGAATGGATTTTTTATCGTTGTTCATAAATGGACTCATGTTTAGTGTTGTAATATTGGCCATTAAGTGTTTTGAATATTTCTTTTGGCAGGTACATACACACCAAGAGTGGAAAGTTTCAAGGTCAAAACATCAATCACATGGGAAGGGTCAAAGAGCAACAGCATGGTCAGAAAGGGATGAAGCACCGGAAGAGCAAGGGCCTTCTGGCGGGACAAGGAGACTGTGAGGAGACAGGAGGGAGCAGGCACTTAGCACAGGGTACCTCCTCTGCTTACAGAGGGCAACGCCGGAATGTGGAGACACAAGGGCTCTGACAGTAATGGCAATAGACACTTGAACCCCAAGGACATTTTGAAATCCAGGAAAGAAAAGCTGCCTTTGCATCTTGAAAGCCTGGGAACAATTAGAATGTTCCTGCCACAGCGAAGGAGGAAATGCGAACAGGAGATAGTGGGAGAGTCTTAATTAATAGTTTCTTGTGGCTTATTCCTGCTTTGATCACGCGGCTGATATTTCCGCAGTCTATTACAAACTTCATTAAGTTTATTTGCCTGCCAGGCGCCTGCCCTTTCTCCTGTCCTGTCCTGTCAAAGATAATTGACTGCAATGGCTCAGCTGGTCCCTTCTGAGCCCTACTTGGAGCGTGGGCTGGTGGAGGACACCTGAAGGGAATTTGCAATGCAGTCCCAGAGGGAGTCAGATGGTGAGATAGTGCCCACTACCAGGCCTGTGCTCAAGATAGAGCAGCATTTACATGCACCTGGGAGGGCTTTCCCAAGTTCAAGTGCCTTCTGCATGGGCCAATGCTAAAATCCCTTAGCTAATGCTTGAACTCCTCCAGTGATGGGGGTTCATTACTCCAGAAGCACTTTCTCCATCTTTAGCTCCAACTGGGTGTGAAACATGATGCTTTTAACTCCTACCATATGATCCAGTGTTCTCTCTTGAATCAATAAGTTAAACAAGAAAAACAATTTACTTTCTACAAACTTTATCATACATTTAAGAAAGATTGTTTTGTACTAATTTTCTTTGGCAAAACATCTTGGAATTCTCCAGTTCTTCACATAACATAACAAATCTTTTAAAATGTGCCATCCTTAGAATTGACAAAATATCCGAGTGTGGCTGTCCCAGAGCAAGGCAGGGCAAGGCTCCCAACTCTTTTGTTTTAGACACTACGCTTCTACTAATGCAGCTCAATTCACCTCTGCTCTTGAACAGCCACATTACTCTATTAACAAAACACCCGAGATTTACACATGGGCCAATAATAACTCTCTCCAAGGTGTGCTTGTTCATAGAGCTATTGTAAGCAGTTTAATGGAATGGGTAACAACAATACTGCCTGTTATAGATGATGCTAACAAATAAAGTAAAAGCTGACTAATTTAACTAGGGAACTCTGTCCCCCAAATCCATGGTTATTTTTCAATAGTTTGAAATTATATTAATTGACCTATTAATTAGATTTAAAAGAATTCTTTCATGAGTGGTCTAGATATGTTCAAACTAGCACATTTACAGGTAACTTATTTACTGTTAAGACAATTACCCAAATAATAAGCTATTAAATGCACATTAACATATAATAATTGTGTAAAGAATAACTAAGTAATTAATTAACATTTAATGTAATTCATAGCAAATTAGATAGCAAGACTTATTAAATGTCAATTAGCCATATTAGCTACTGACACCTAAGTGATTCAATATGCTAATGCTAATTAATGTCTTATTTCTTACAAGCTTAATGGTGTAAGAAAACTTATTTACATACTTAGAGTCTTAAAGTCACTAGTCGGCCTGAATGGCTGTCAGGGTAGAGGTTTGGGAAAAGCCATTAGGGGAAATTGATTATTGTTTTACTTGCAGCCGTGTAACATCCTTTCAGACTGTAGAGGTAGGGTCTCAACAGACATCACATCTGAGTTGCATCCCACAGGAGCTGGCTGAGAAAAGCAGACACAGCCACTCAGGAGACAACATTAGAAGGTTCTACAGTGGTGACTGGTGATCTGTGATGTCTGAGGCAGGCAGCCTGCATCATCTATGATCTTCTCAGCCCTAGTGGGACAGGAGCAGGCTGAGTATGTCACACTCAATGGGAGACTTGCATTCTGTGCATATTGAGTCCTAGCATCAAATGCTTAACTGATAGATGCTCTTGAGTCCTGGCAGTGAGAAATAAAGTGTTTTACAAGTAAGAAAACTTCTCAGTGAATGAAGAGAACAGTGTAAAATCTAAGATTATCACTCTCTACTGGTCTTAGCACTATGGAAGTTATGTAGGCTGGTTTCTTCACTGGCAGCCTGAAGTTTATGATAATCCCTACAATGTGTCTGTGTTACTATTCCCAACCATAAGATAGAGGCACCATCACTCTGAGACCGGGTAAAGTGCTCAAGGTTGTGAGTGGGAGAGAACTGAAGAACTGAGACCTCACTGGTCTCATTCGTTCATTCATCCATTCATCAACACTATGTACGACTTACTAGCCATGCCCAGAGACACAAAACAAACACAACTCTATCTTTTCCTTTAAGATTCTCATACTATACTTCTCCTTCAAGATATAGTCATACTATAACTGGGAGAAGCATGCTAAGCTATAACTAGACACAGGTCAATGTATTCACAGGGGAAGGGTGCTGATCCCAGTCGAAGGTCAGGGGCCACTGAAGAATAATGGTGTGCATATTCTGAGCTGAATAGATAGCAAGGATGCAAAAAAATATATCATTAGTATGTTTAGTGCCAAAGTAAGAGCTTATTCCAAAGCTACTTGGGGGAATAAGCAAGTGGTGGTGTGGGCAGTGAGAGGTGAGGATGGGAGGTGGGTGGGGACTTGGTCCTAAAGGGCACGAAAGGTCTCAGTGAGAAGCAACCATTAGTGCCACCTTCCATAGTGTCCTTCAGCTTCTTGGTTCAGTTTCAGAGTCTGACGTTGGGGTACATGTGGTTAGAAGGATTATGAAAATTGATACAATGAATGGAAGAATTCTTCTTGAACTAGTGAGTTCCCTACCTGTGTAGAAATGTCTTTAAGAAGCTCGTCCATTGCAATTGCCCTCCTGACACACCACCATCACAGGGAAAGTGTAGAAAAAGACCAAAGGTACGCTGCATAAGAACAGTAACAAATGGCTCCTAGCTCTTCCATCTCTGAAAAATGGCATTGGACAAATTGCTTAGGCTCATGCTTCACTGGATAGGATGTTGAAGGGCTATTATAAGAACAAGAGTAGGGCAGGTAAAATGGCTCAGTGGGTAAAGGCATTTACCTCAAAGTCTGGCAACTTGAGCTCAATCTTCAGACCCCACATAAAGGTGGAAAGAGAGAACCTATCTCACAGTCTTCTGACTTCCGCATTTACATTGGGGCACACAGCCCCCCCTCCATTCTTTCTTTCATGAATAAACATAATGATTGATGATGGTGATGATGATGCTGACTTATAAAAGAATTTGAGTAGTTTTATGTGAGGAGCCAGGGACAAACCAATACACTGTCATTGCTCTCCCCACAGCTTTACCAACAGTGAGAAGTCACAACACATCAACACTAGTAACTGTCTACTGACTTAACAGGAAAGCTATGCAACTGGATATTCAAGTATTTGGAGGCAATAATTATTTTCCTACCAAAGCGTTGGCTGATTCCATTCTTCAGGTGACCTGCCATCTAGACAACAAGGATGCTGAAAGTGACCCTCTAAAACATCTTAATTGGCAGCTGTTTCTTCTAAAAGTTTGCTAGTTGTAATTGGACAGGGGATGTGGGTGTGGTCTGGATAGTGGAGAGTGCCGAAGGCCATCACAGTCCTGACTCTATCATCTCATGAAGGCAACCTCAGCCTCTCTTTCCTTCTGAAAAGATGTGATAACAAGGGAGTGGGGGAGATGTGGTATTGGTGACCTGCAAAAGCCTCCTCTCACCAGCCTATCCCCTCTATCAGGTAAAATCTGTCTAGTAAGCAGCTGATAGGACAGAGTCAAGGAGTACAGCCCTAGTAGTAATAGTAGTAGCAGTAGTAGTTGTTGTTGTTGTCATCGTCGTGATAGTATTGTGTATGTGTGTGTGTGGGGTCTTGTGTAGTATGTGGAGACCAGAGTATGACTTCAGGCATCACATGACAGAAGTCACTTGTTTCTAAGATGGGTTCACCTATTCTGACATGGGGACTAGATTAGTCCCAGGGATCCTCCTGTCTCCACACCCCCAGTATTGAGGTTATAAGCATGTGCCATCACATGAGCTTTTTATGTGGATTCTAGAGATCAATAGCAGGGCCTCATAGTTGTGATGTCAGTATTTTACACACCCTGTTTCTCATCTCCTCAGTCCATGTTGTTGGGATTGTATCCAAATATGGAATCAGTATGGACTGTGGAAAAAGAACCAGTTGGATTTGGATGCTCTGAGATTTACTAACAACCAAGCCACAGGCAGTTGAATTAACATCATTAATCCTTAGATGTGTCATCTGTAAAATGATCATAATCGGTTTGTTGTAAGAATTAAACAGGCTATGAATGGAAACAGTTGCCTCTGGGGCACTCAAGAAGCCTTTGTTGCCTGGTAATCCCAAAACTGGGGAAGGTGAGGCAGAAGATAGAATGTTTGAGGATAGCCTAGGCTGCATGGAGATCATTGTCTTTGCCTGGACTTGATGTAGGATCCTGGGATATGCAAGAAAAGGATAACTCCTTACCAGAAAAGCTGTCTTTGTAAGAAAAGAAGCAGATCTAGCTTTAATGATATCTCCCCTATGTGTTGACAGAAGCGAGGATGGGGAGATGAAAGCTTGGCTTCTAGTGGGTTCTCAGCAAGCATTTTATGAGTGCATAATTATTCCTGCCATCAAGCTAGATATCCCAAAGCTAGTCCTTATGCAGTTGACTTGGAAGAGATCTAAAAGCAGTACTTAACATTTATCTGGTTAAATTCACTTGATTGGTTTTTTTTTTTTTACCACTGTTCTATGCTGTTAGAATATTTTTAGGGTCTTTATTCTATCAAATAACACATTAGCTTCATGTTTAACATTGGAGTCTTATGTCTCATTCATGTTGTTGACTGTGTGGCCCAGGGGACATTTGTGATGGCCTATTCAACACATCCCTTCATGGTGGTTCTTTGTGCCTTTGATATCAAGAATATAGAAGCTATTGAAAAAAACCATTTCATTAGTAATGCAAGAAGTCTGATCAGGAACCTCAGCCTAGTGTGGACCAGGCAGCCATGGTGATGATAGGGCTCAAACAGGATCTGAATATGAACATGGGTCAATAAAGCTGGGAGATGCACCAAAGGCACCTGACTTTCTCTCTCTCTCTCTCTCTCTCTCTCTTCTCTTCTCTTCCTCCATTCCTTCCTCTCTCCTTCCCTCCCTCCCTCCCTCTCTCCCCTTCACCCACCTGCTACACTATTCACATCAGTAATCAGGATGATCATCTCACTTACTTATATAAAACCTACCTGGGATGATTTTATGAAATATTAACTCAGGGTCATCTTCTTTGCTCGAATTGCATTAAAGACTGGCTCAAATGGCTCTCTATGCTCTCCTTAAACATATGTATAATGTGCATCGTGGTACTTGTGTAATGGTGTTTATCATTGATCCTATTAGGTTCCAAGAGTCTTGCAGAGAAGGCCCAAATTTAAGTCATTTGAGAATTTCCAGCTACCATCTTTGGGATGGTCCACGGTCACTGAACAATAAATAGTAGCTGAAATGTATGTGTTTTTCTCAGAACACTAGTATTGTTTGAATGATTTCCCTGTGAATTAGAATAAAGATTATTTGGAGTGTGGAGGCTGAGATCCAGACAGGCTAGTTAACAAGTGACTTGCTTAAACTCTATCAGCTAAGATTAGCTCCTATCCAATAGCAACCATCATTTGACAACTTGCTTTCAGAATGGTGTATATTCACAACATAGATTCAACCAGGAAATGCTCGGGGACCATTTCTGAGACAAGTGGATTACACTGGGATATAAATGGCAGGTCAGTGTGTTTGTTTCTGGTGAAGGCATTTTCAAATAGAGTACTGTTGGAGATGCAGTACCACACATTGTTACCAGTAAGATTTCAGACACTGGCAATTTCTGTAGAAAGATCTACCAAGGAATTAATGTGACTGTAAAACTTCACAGCACAGGGAATTGTCTTCTTCAGCTACCTGGAAGGCCAGTTCAAGATGCAGTACATTCTAGGAAGTCCCAAAAAGCTAGGCGTAGACAAGGTCTAGAGATCTTATTGGGAGACCATTGATGTGGGAAGAGGAAATATGTGCTCAGTAGTGATGGATAGATCCCTACCGTGTGGATACTCTCACGGGGCACACAAGTTTTTAGCAAACATAAGCTAAAGAAGGATACTTCCACCTGTGTTCAACAAACTGTGCTTCAGACTTTTTAAGGAGGCTAAACATAAATAAATGGTCCCTCTAAGGAACAGAAATTCTGGAATTCTTCAACACAGAGAATGCTTAAGAGCTGCCCCCCTTTGCATCGTGAAGGCAAGCTTTGAGCTCAATTTCTCTTATTATAGCCCAGGGCTACTTCAACTTTTGTGCCTAGAAACAGTTTTCATCCTATTTATCCCATGGATTCAATCCTAAAAAGTAACAGGGGGCAACCCTGGTGCAGCTGGCCATGCCCTTCATGGAGGAAGGCAGAGTTCAGAGTTCACAGGCCCCCAAACCAAGAGTATTCAAAGGCTCAGACACATTTGGAGGGTACACAGCAGAAATAGAGCATGGGGAGAGAATGGGGTTAAAGGAGCACAGGACAGAGCCTGTGTCAATCATTCAGAACCAAGGGAATTAAATGGGACATTACCTTATATCTTCAGGCTGTTAAAAGCTCCTCAGAGACTCAGTTAAAGACAGATTGCTTAAAAACAGCTTCTCTTCTTGTCTCCACCCCACACACCTAAAGACCTCAAAGGCTACTCTGGATCTCCTGGGAGGTGAATCACTTCTTGTCACAATTCAAGTGCTAATCTCATCAGGTAGCAGGAGATGTTTCTCATGCCTCACAAATCATGCCTTACAAATCATGCACAGAAAGGTGGCTAAGGAGCACACGTATGTCCTCAGCCTTCAACTTGCTTGTCACGTTTCAGCTGACTGCAGAGAATGTGCCCTGCTCGCCTTCTCCTCACCTTTCTAGCTCAGACTCTCCTGATTGTCTTGTTTTGTGGGTTCCTTTCACCATATCCTTCTTAAGCCAGAAGTTGCTGGGTTCTCCTGGTCAGCACCTTGGAGAGTTCCAAAGCCGCCGAGGCACTATAGAAATCGCCCACTTTTAGGTGGGTATTTCTGATTGAAGGGCCGGGAAAGGTTGGAGTTTCCATTCACCTCCATCCACAAGACCTCTCTTTGACCTTTATCTGTGGGACCCAGAAAGTACTGTGATTTTTTTAGGACTAAGGAAAGAATTTCCCTCTTAATTTTCTTTCCTTCCATTTCTTCCTCTCTCCTGTTTCTGACTGTTTTGCCTGACTCAATTTCTCTGATGAGTATGGCTACCAGTTCCTCATGAGCCTTGTATCTTTGGATTACAGGTTTTGAAAGAGGTGGGGAAATGTAGAAGCACACGAGAAAGCACTGTTTAGGGACGGGACAAACAGGTGATTGGCTTTGCTTCATTTTTAAGGACTCCTTTGATCCTGTATAAATGGTACTCATAGTGCAGAGGAAAATATGTAGCACCTTCCAGGATGGGAAGACATGCATGGGGGTGTAAAGATGGTAAGAAAGGAAGAGAGAACTTGCAAGTGTGGTGAACTGAGTTCCAGGATTAGAACTGGAAATGCCTTTGGGATGCAGGAGAAGTGAAAAGGGACTGCGAGGAGGAAGGAAGCTTGAACCCTGGAACCTGACGAGCATAACCAGGCCTTCTGCACATGCTTTGGACTTGCTTTTTGTCTTTCACAAAGACAGTCTGAGAAAGGTGTCACCCAGCACAGTTTACTGACAAATGAATGGAGACAATTGAGAGGTCAGTTTAAGACACATCAGCCAAGTGATGAGGATTTCTTCACTTTCGTAAAGTTTTTGTGACGTTTACAAAGCACTTTTGTATTTGTTTTTCAGACGTAAGGTATATGGGATAGTCATGGAAATAGCATGCGTTCTCATTTCATGTATTAATGCATGCATTTCTTGACTCTCTTCTGTACCCAAGAGACTGGGCTAGTGCTGTTTTCCACAGAGCATGAAGGGTTAATCCTATCGTAAAGACTCAGGAATACAGTTTCCAAAGACTTAGACTACTGCTGAGGCCTCACACCCTGGAGAAAGACTGGAAAAATTGAAATTGAAAATAGCAGACTGGAAACACAGAAAGAGTTCTCATGTTTTTCTGATCAGTCTGCCCTGCTTGATGTCCTGCTTGCGACACTATCTGGTAGATACAGCATGCAGGCTCAGGAAGATAGAGGGGTTTACCAGAAGGCACACAGCTGGTAGTATGAGGCAGGATCTTTGTACAATGGATTTTCTACTCAGCTATACCATTTCCCAAACAATGAGGGACCATGCAGGACACAAGACTGAATGTTGGCCACCTCTAGCCAGTGCGTCATCCTTCATTCCTTCTTCTGCTTTCCCACTGCTACCACAGACACAGATGTCCATGGATTTGTGATGCCTTGAGCCCTTCCTAAGCTGTCCCAGCTGGCCTCCCACCAGACTCTGGGCCTGGCTTTCAGAGAACTCAGATGTGAGTACTGGGATCCAGGGATTAGCCAGCTGCAAGCCAGAGTCAGAGTTGAAATCTAAGTCTCAATAAGGACATGCTTCTGCCAACCCGGCCTCTCTTTCCACTGCAATTAAGTATGGGGCCTCTTGCTTTCAGGACTCTACAGACACACAGCACCCATGGCCAGAGATTTCTAAAGGCTTTATTTTTTATTCTGTTTTGTGTTGCTTTCTGATTATCATTAGTGGGTTTTAAGACTCCAGATGTCTTTGGGGCTCAACCCTTGATTGCAAGTAGGAGCAAAGTAAATGAGGCTGACTGCTTGGGAGGACAGGTGGCAATTAAGGATTAAGATGAGTAAATGGGAAGACAGACATCTCCTCTTGCCAGGACTAAATTAAACATCTGCCTTGCCTAATAACTCCCGTAGCATCCCAGAGAAGATTGAGAGGAGTGGGGGTAAAGGGTGTTTTCTTAGTAGAACTTTAGAAAAGCAATTTCTAGTTAATTTCCAGGTTTTTCTGGGGGAGGCAAGAATGATATACAGAGCTTATGATTATTGTGCTCTCGCTTTTCCATATTTATTACGCTGACAGCTTATATAAACATTCAGAACTGTATTTCCTTTTCTGAAGAATTGACACAATAATGGTATGACCTCACACAATGATCCTGTAAATTAAGTGCAAAGGGCCAGGAGCTGTGTCTGGAACAGTAAATGCATAATAAAATTCCAGTCGTTGCCATTATTATTTGCATGTCTGGCCTCATTTTCTTAGCCAGGGCTCTCAGAACAACAATCGCCGATGCGGATCACTTCAGGGGTCCTTACATTGTTTCTCAAATGAATGGGCATTAGCATCGAGTAAGAATGTAGAATACACCACCATTAATGTTAGCTACTATGTGAGACAAGAATTCATGTATGAAGAAAATATCCTTCTCTAAATGTTTCCTCTGAGGTTAAAAAAATATATTTAATGCAAAAGAGATCTTGACTTATATTTGATTTATGAGCGTCTATTAGGAAGCATCTTCTGATTGATCAGTGCTTTGTTCATACTGTAAATTATTATAATGTAATTTTCAATATGCAATACTCACATTTTAAAGCAAGGACTATTTATTCATAATGCATCTGAATACAATCTGATTTTAATTGTTATTGGTTTGCATTGTGTTTAGGCTTTTTACTACTATAAAAAATTACAGATAGTGTGCGACTGAGCTTTCTTCTGTGCTTGTTATAGTCTGAAAGTGAAACCTTCTCACAGGCTCATGTGTTGGATGCTTGATCATGACTAGTGGTTTTCAAAAGCTCACTGGGGACATAACTTTGAAGGTTACAGTTGATTCCCAGTCCCTTCCTCATGTTCCTGTCTGCCTTGATATGATGAGCTTCCTTTACAAGCTGATGATTCCATGATGTTTTTCCTTATAACAGACTGAGAATCAACACAGCCAAGGTGGCCCGACTGAGACCTCTGAAACTGTGAGCCAAGGTGGCCTGACTGGGACCTTGAAACTGTGAACCAAGGAAAACAGACTGGGACCTCTGAAATTGTGAGCCAAGGTAAACAGACTGGGACCTCTGAAATTGTGAGCCAAGGTAAACAGACTTGGACCTCTGAAACTGTGAGCGAAAGGACCCCTGTACCAGGTTGATTCAGATATTTTGTCACAGTAACAGGAAAATAGTGTCTTTCCAATGTGTCCTGATGCTGAAATACCTTGACAAAGCATCATAAGGAAAGGAGGGCTTATCATGGCAGTGAAGTCAAGGTAACAGGAGCTTAAAGAAGCTAGTTCCATTGCATCTGCAGCCATGAAGAAGAGATCTGTGGAGATTTATGCTGGGCAGACTCTTACTCAGTATAGGAATAAGGTGATGGGAGTAAGGAAAAGCTGAGCTAAGTGGGGATGGGGAAGAAGTCTGGTGGCGGCTGGGAGAAAGCACACATCTGCAACCCCCAGCACTTGGCAGGTGAGGACAGGAAGATTAGAAATTCAAGGTTAACCCCAGTTCTATAGCAAGGTTGGGGCCAGTCTGGAGTACATGTGATCCTGTGAGAAAGAAAGAAAGAAAGAAAGAAAGAAAGAAAGAAAGAAAGAAAGAAAGAAAGAGAAGCAAAGAAAGAAGAAGAAGAAGAAGAAGAAGAAGAAGAAGAAGAAGAAGAAGAAGAAGAAGAAGAAGAAGAAGAAGAAGAAGAGAGTTAGTTTTAATTAAGGTAACTGACCTCCTGCCCATGCATTCTTGTGATTGTCTGCATTAAGAAGAGCGCTTTTCTCAGGTCTAAGTGGATCAAAGACCTCCGCATAAAACCAGAGACACTGAAACTTATAGAGGAGAAAGTGGGGAA
Source organism: Mus minutoides (assembly GCA_902729485.2). Classification (NCBI taxonomy): domain Eukaryota; kingdom Metazoa; phylum Chordata; class Mammalia; order Rodentia; family Muridae; genus Mus; species Mus minutoides. The sequence goes on along the minus strand of LR750027.1, from coordinate 848,853 downwards.
AACCCTCGAAGATATGGGCACAGGGGAAAAATTCCTAAACAGAAACGCAATGGCTTGTGCTGTAAGATCAAGAATTGACAAATGGGGCCTTATAAAATTGCAAAGCTTCTGTAACGCAAAAGACACTGTCAATAAGACAAAAAAAAGCCACCAACAGATTGGGAAAGGATTTTTACCAATCCTAAATCTGATAGGGGACTAATATCCAATATATACAAAGAGCTCAAGAAGCTGGACTCCAGAAAAATCAAATAACCCCATTAAAAATGGGATACAGAGCTAAACAAAGAATTCTCAACTGAGGAATACCGAAAGGCAGAGAAGTACCTGAAAAAATGTTCAGCATCTTTAACCACAGGGAAATGCAAATCAAAACAACCTTGAGATTCTACCTCACTCCAGTCAGAATGGCTAAGATAAAAAACTCAGATGACGTTCTTATCATACAGATCTTTCACTTCCTTAGTTAGAGTCGCACCAATATATTTTATATTGTTTGTGAGTATTGTGAAGGGTATTGTTTCCCTAATTTCTTTCTCAACCAATTTATCCTTTGTATAGAGAAAGGCCGTTTATTTGTTAGAGTTAATTTTATATCCAGCTACTTCACTGAAGCTGTTTATCAGGTTTAGGAGTTCTCTGGTAGAGTTTTTAGGGTCACTTATATACTATCATATCATCTGCAAATAGTGATATTTTGACTTCTTCCTTTCCAATTTGTATCCCCTTGACCCCCTTTTGTTGTCGAATCGCTCTGGCTAGGACTTCAAGTACTATATTGAATAGGTAGGGAGAAAGTGGGCAAATCTCTGAAGAAAGAAATTGAAGAATATCTCAGAAGATGGAAAGATCTCCCATGCTCTTGGATTGGCAGGATCAATATAGTTAAAAATGGCTATCTTGCCTAAAGCAATCTACAGATTCAATGCAATCCCCATCAAAATTACAACTCAATTCTTCACAGAGTTAGGAAAGGTTATTTGCAAGTTCATCTGGAATAACAAAAAACCTAGGATAGCAAAAACGCTTCTCAACAATAAAAGAACCTCTGGTGGAATCACCATGCCTGACCTCAAGCTGTACTACAGAGCAATTGTAATAAAAACTGCATGGTACTGGTACAGCGACAGACAGGTAGATCAATGGAATAGGATTGAAGACCCAGAAATGAATCCACACACCTATGGTCACCTGATCTTTGACAAGGGAGCTAAAACCATCCAGTGGAAAAAAGATAGCATTTTCAACAAATGGTGCTAGCACAACTGGCGGTTATCATGTAGAAGAATGGGAATTGATCCATTCTTATCTCCTTGTACTAAGGTCAAGTCTAAGTGGTTTAAGGAACTCCACATAAAACCAGAGACACTGAAACTTATAGAGGAAAAAGTGGGGAAAACCCTCAAAGATATGGGCACTGGCGAGAAAATTCCTGAATAGAACAGCAATGGCTTGTGCTGTAAGATCAAGAATTGACAAATGGGACCTTATAAAGTTGCAAAGCTTCTGTAAGGCAAAAGATGCTGTCAATAAGACTAAAAGGCCACCAACAGATTAGGAAAGGATCTTTACCAATCCTAAATCAGATAGGGGACTAATATCCAATATATATAAAGAACTCAAGAAGGTGGACACTAGAAAACAAATAACCCCATTAAAAAATGGGGCATAGAGCTAAATAAAAAACTCTCAACTGAGGAATACTGAATGGCTGAGAAGCACCTAAAAAAATGTTCAACATCCTTAATCATCAGGGAAATGCAAATCAAAACAACCCTGAGATTCCACCTCACACCAGTCAGAATGGCTAAGAACAAAAATTCAGGTGACTGCAGATGCTGGCAAGGATGTGGAGAAAGAGGAACACTCTTCCATTGCTGGTGGGATTGCAAGCTTGTACAACCATTCTGGAAATCAGTCTGGCGGTTCCTCAGAAAATTGGACATAGTACTCTAACATAAACCAAATCAGAAAAGTACCAGAGGGACATCTTGAAAGAAATGAACTTTTCGGTTTTTTAAAAAAACAAGAGTATGGAAAGATTTCTCTGAATGTCTGAGTCAGCTGCGGAACTTTATATTTAGTTGTTTTCTACATAAGACAAAAATTGTAGTGATTTTATACAGTGTAGGCTAGTGTGGAGTGGAGGGAAGGGGGGAAGCCAGGGCTAATTACTGATATACTTCCAAAAGGACCTGGGTTCCTAGTGTCTTGGTCTCTACTCTCTTCCTGCTGTTTGAGAATGAAGAAAGAACATGGAAGGCGATGTCTGAGGAGTTTTATGGACTTGTCTTGAGGTGATCACATGACCTGTATTCTTGTCATTCTGAACAGAATTCTGTAAGAACACTGTAGAACATCTAAGAACCTGGAAGCAGAGGTTACCACAAATGTTGGTGATCCCTAGCAGACCTTTCCAAGTAAGGTGAAACTTTGGTGTGCTATGAAGTTAATTTGATAGGGTTGAAATTCCAATCCAATCATGGTTGCCTTTTAATGAGCAGATTCCCCTCTTCATTCAACGATGATGTTGTCTATTGGTCTTAGTTTCTAGTGTCGAGATTTTCATTCTTGTCTATGTGTCAAGTTGTTCTCTGACCTCCATATATGTATAGTGTCATACATGCATACATTAGATAAATAAATATATGTATGTTAAAGATTAAGAAGAACGTTGAAGTGTGAAAAGCAAGGGCCAGAAATGGAGAGCAGTTTCAGTGGCCATGATTTCCACGGGCATTCTCTCCTGCTTTGATGGTTTGGGGCAGGGTAACTTGCTCAGTGACTTGCTATTAAGGTACAGAGAGCTGATGATACCCCTTCTGGATACCGATGCAGAAGAGAGGTGGGAGTAGCCAGATGAGGCTGCCATGACTTTTTAGGTATTATTTAGTCATCTTTCTCTTTCTTAATTCACACTTACTGTGTAGTAGCTGAGGATGACCTTGAACTCCTGATCTTCCTTTTTTTGTCTCCAAATGCTGACAATATGAGCATGTACTGCTGAGCCTGGCTGTGACTGTGTTCTTGACACTATATTGATTGCTCCATTGTCCTGGAATGCTAAGTCACATGCTAGACAAATCCCTTCTGCCCTGTGTTTTATAGACTTCACTGTTGATAGCAGACTAGGAAACTGCCCTGACACCTCAGCATGTGCCCCGCTTCAACAACTCTTCAGAAAGACCTATGAGAAAGGCAGTCAGGGCCTAGGATGGATGACCCCTAAAGGATCTGCTTGCCCTTCCTCTGGTCTGATGAAGAGAGACAATGTTTATTGGCTGCACTAAAGGATTAAAACACTTAACTTCATTAGAATCCTACCACAAATTCTCCTCAATCCTGGGGTTCTAATGAGGGGGAAGAGCCATTCCCAGACTGGAGCTAATGTGAGCTCTTCTGGGTCTCACTGAAGGCAAGGCAAAGTAGCTGGTGTCAGCTGAGTGGCCTTATGAAGCTTATAGTCCAGCTTCATAACCCGAGTCTCTGTAATTCAGTCTCAATGACTCCATGGTGTCTTACTGCACCAGCCAGATGCAAAAATTGCCCTGCATTTGGTAAATTACTCAGCTCCCTCCTGAGAACCCCACTAAAAGGAAGTTAATCCCTTTCCCATATGCTGCTGCTTTTCTTCTCTCGAGGTGACTTCCTAATTGGACTATTCTTTTCTCCTACAACCTTGAGCCCAAGGAGGAATGCACTAGCAGAAAAGATTGTGCTTATAGGTCAACCTGAATGAGTGGTCCACGGATTTGCATGGGGGTTTGAGTGGGCATTTCATCCTCAATCCCAGACCTATAGGTGACCTAGTGGGAGACTGAACTTTGGATCATCTTCTGAACTTCTGGGTGGTGCTCTTTCCAAACCGATGGGAACCTAAATCTTAGCCTCAACAGGCGTCAAGACAAAATCAAATGTGTCGTGTATTGTCTCTTCAGTGGCATTAGCATCTAAGCTGTGTGCTGAGGGCTTAGGAGAAACTGATGTTTTCCTAAAGGGTTTGGAGTACATGAGGCATGCTGTCAGATTCAGAATTTAACAAAAGCATCCAGGATGGTTTTAGGCCAAGTTTAGCTGCATAGATCTTCGCGAGCAAAACATGCAACTGGGACTGAACAGTGCTTACTGAGTTCATCGCCTGCTGTGCTGATGCCATGAGGCCTCAGATGAGATCCTAAACTCTAATATACTCAGTTTCTTTATCTGTAACATGGGGAGAACTCCACTTGCCTCACAGGGTTGTGGGAGTGAAATGAGATGGGCTTTGTGAGCTGTACTCTGCAAATGCTAACACTTCACAAACAGAAGCTATTTTTGGTTAAAATGAAATATTAGACTGAAGCCTTGTTTGCCAGATTCCTCTCACTTCTCCTGATCCCAGAGACTTAGGGAAAATCTCTTGGCCCTAAAGCCAAATGTCAGAAAAGGTCCCCACAGTGCTTTATGAGTTGCAAAACAAATCCTTCTTCAAGTGAAAGAGGCTCCCCCCTTCTCTCTCCATATCCCCCCACAGTGCAGTGATAGCAAAAATTGATAGGTATACAAAGATTTTTGCAGTTTGAAAATCTGCTTTCTTGATTGTGCAGATGGTTACACAACTCTGTGAACAAAATGAAAACCAGTGGAGTGTGCACATTAAATGAGGAAAATCTGTGTTGTGCAAACCACGTCTCAGTATAGCTGTTCCTGAAAANGCATCAGACTCCTGCTTCTTCATCCGCACTCACACAGGTGACTCCCCAGGGAAGATCTAGGCCTTCAGCCTGAGGCAAGGGCTACACCACTGGCCTCCATCTTCATGAAGCGTCTAGATTATTGGACTTTCTATACATGCATGCATATATATATATATATATATATATATATATATATATATATATATATATATATATATATAATGAGGAATTGGCTCATGCAGCTATGGAGAGACAAAAGCCCAGGACCTATTGTCATCAAGAGACTCACGGAAAACAATGGTATAGTCTTCTAAAAGCATGAGTTCCTGGACTGACAATGGTATCATTGTCTAACCTGAGCCTTAGCCTGGACACAGGAGAGAAGTAATGGCCTATATGGGAAGCCAATGAGGCTGACAGAGTAGCTTCTCTTACTGCATTGTGTGTGCATTCTCTCTTCCACAATCTTTGGTTTTCTCTAGGCCCTCAACATATCGGGACAAGGCAGTTTATACAGAGAGGGCAATCTTTACTTAGTTTACTAATTTGAATGTTAAAAAAAAAAACCCACCAGAACATATCCTCCATCCTCAGACAACAGTAAATGATATCTTTGGCCATTCCATAAGTCAATCTAGCTAACACTTAAGATTAGCGTTAGGAATTGTGCAGCGCTGAGGACCTGGAGCCAGGATCTGAATGCAAGGCATATGAGCGCTGATCCTAGTCTTCCCAGGATGTCATCCACACTGCAATCAGCATGTGCTCTTAGTGTGATAGTCAGACAGTAACTCAGGTGGCAGTACAGAAGTGTTCAAACAGATCAGTCCCACTGTGTTAGGGAATCCAAGTGTTCTGGAGGAGAACCAGTTAATGTTTTAACTACTCCAGAGTCACAGTAAAAGGCTAACATGGACAGGCTCTCTGGAAACTCACAGTACACAAGAACAAGGTCTAGTCAGCAAAGGGCAAAGGTCACATCTGAGATTATTTGTTGGTGGTGGTGGTCATCATCATAGGGCAACAACAGAAGCCGAATACATCCAGGAACCTTCTTGGAGGAGGTGGTGGTCTTTGGGACGTAAGAATAGGTAGAGATGTAAGGACTCTGTAATTCAGGACAAGTATGATTCAAAGAAAAGGACTGGGAGAGGAGCCAAAAAAAAAAAAAAAAAAAAAAGCAAGTTTACTTGCTCTACTGCTTATGGATTTTTCTGTTCCATTATATGTTTAGCATAAACTTGAAACAGATCAAATAGTTAGAAGCTGATATTTACATCACGAGCCGTTACATAATATGCTTGCAAAGTACTTTGATATCTGGTATTTTAAAAATCCAAGCATCACAGCAACTATTTTCAAGTGGTGTCTTCATCTGTGTTTCTCAGGAAGCTGAATTTAAGGTAATCACTTATGCAACCTTATTTATTAGGGCATGTGAGCCCCAGGAACAGAGGTAATGGGAGATGGGAAGGGGAGAAAGCTCCAGTAGATGGATGAATTATGGAGTTGGCTGCTGCTATGTGTGACTGATTGCTTGATTTCCCGGTGTCACCCTCTAAGAGGCTGTATAAATTACCGCTTGTAATGGTCCATCTGAGAGGAAACGAGAAATAATTTATCCATAGCCAAATATTGGCCCCTTGGATTGTTACCACCCTCGTATTTGGGGGTTCAAATGCATGAATATTAAGCAGGAACCCTCGTGTTCACTTAGGAGACAACAGGAAAGTCATTGCAAGGTAAGGGTCATCTATGCACAGGAGCAAACCAAGGCTCTCTAAGACTGTGACTGTTGATATGAAGTTAGTCCAAGCTCAGACGCAGACTGTTTACAGGAAGACTGAAACCGAAACAGGAGTCAAGACCCAAGCGGACCCCAGTGGGGAATGTACTGTGTCTGAGACAGCCCACTCCGTGTAGTCTCAGTCTCCTGATGGTATCTGACACCTGGTTTCCATTTGAAGCCTCCACATTTGTGAGGACAAAATGACCTCAATTTCCCCTGAGAGGAATGAGAGGTACAAGTTCGATCAATTACAGAGCACTTTTCAAGACATTCGCCAGGAGCAACCTCTAAAGCATGAGAGTTAGGGAGATACACTGTATTCTCCACTGTTAGTTATAGCAACAAACCATAACAGACATACATGAGGCCCCTCCAGCATCTATTCTCTGGACACCCCTCATAACTTGACCAACTCTTCAGTTAGTCTGGATTACTTGACTGTTGGGACACTAAGTCTTATCTATGGCTGCCACAATCATTTATCATCATCAGCACCACCACCACCACCATCATCATCATCATCATTTTATCCATTATTACTCCCCATAGAAACACTTGGAACTTTCTAGTAAAGGTTCTGGGGTTCCAACATATGTCTATCACCGGGTTCAAGTTTAGAGTAGGATATAGTATATTTCCAGAAAGAAACATACTACACTGTCACTCAGTGCTAGGGCTTGTGGATGTACGCAGTGTGGGGCACTGGAGTGAGAGAGATCCAGTCCTGCTTACATTGCCAGGTCTTCTAGCTCCTGGGCTATAGAACTCAACACTTGACATCTGTTTCATTACATTGAAGAAACATACCCTGAGCTCCCACACATTGTCCCCAGGCTGACTGTAGATGGGACTTTAGTACCTCATTCCTTCAGTCTATTAGACTAGCAGTTTGCCAGGTGGGATGATGTTGGCACTTGTCTTAGATGGAGCTGAGAGTACTACATGCTGGTCTGCAGGCAGCAAGGAGAGACTGTGCCACTCTGGGTGGAGCTTGAGCATAGGAGATCTCAAAGCCTGCCCCCCAGTGACACTCTTTCTCCACCAAGGCCACACCTCCTAATAGTGCCCCTCCCTGTGGTGAAGCATTCAAACACATGAGTCTGTGGGGACCATACCTATTCAAATCATCATAGCACTCATAGAGTGCTGAATCCCATGATGAAGTACCTATTGTTATATCTCCTTACTGAAAAAAAAAGTCCTTTGATCTTATATGATGCTGTGTGGGTTACCACATTGGTAAGTTAGGTGTATCTAGACATCCCTGGGCAAGTGGTCCTGGGTTGTACAAGAAAATAGCTAAGGAAACTAAGAGGCTAGTACAGAGCATTGCTCCATAGTTTTTACTTCAATTCCTGCCTCCAGGTTTCTGCCCTGAGATCGAGCCTTGGTTTTCTTACACGATAGACTATAACCTGTAAGGCATAATTTTTTTTCCTTCCCAAAGTTACTTTTGGTCAATGTTCTATTACAGCAACAGAAAGGTAACCAGAAGAGTAAGATCTCATTAATAGTATTTAATGATATTCTTCAGAAATGTAATGTGGTAAAGATCTCCCTGTTGTGATGGAGAAAAAAAGTTAACATACCTCCGGAGGATGACAACGAGGGCACACTGCTGTCTCTGCCGTGTTCAGGTAACTACATTTGATCCTGTTGATGGGGTTAAGAAACTATGCTCTCAGAATCTGAATAGCTGCATCCCAAGTGCCATTAATTAATCTTCAGGTTGATATCATTTCCACCACAACTATTATTGGGACTACTTCCTTAAAGGCATGGTAGGCTAGCATAGCCTCAATGCCTTTGTGTTTATTCCATTTAAATTAAATGAAGACCAGACCATTTAACACTGTTCAAGCCTTTGACAATAGTACTTCCCTCTGTGATTTTTTTTTTTTGCTAGACTATGTCTCTGATTACTACATTCGTATGTACAGAAAGAGGGCAGTTGATCAATTTCAGAGCAGTCTACTTGGCCATTACTAGCATTGTGACCCTTATTTCACAGGTCAGAGAACGAAAGTGAGCATTCTGTTAACTGCATAGGTCTGAGTTATATATAGTTAGAGACCAGATTTATAATAATGGATTGTGCCTGCAGATTCAATGGACTAACTGTAGATGGACTAGGGCCAGGATTCTACTCATAAACATAAAGTCTCATAACATTAGAGTGTCTAGCTTAGGACTCTAATGGCAGTGCAGGACCTAGCTCAGAGCTCATATCGCGCTATCAGAACTTGTGTCCAATGGCTCCTGAGCAGTCAAGGTATTCTGATTAGTTGGTAGCGAATGGACACATGTTCCTATTGGAAATGACCAGAGGGATGTTTGGTCTGTGTCTCTGCAGTGACAGTTCAGAGTTTTTCCTGGAGAAAACCTAGTCTTCTCTTCAGTTGGTGGCCTCTGGGACTATCTGCTGTCTAATATCAATGAAATAAATGAGTACCTATGGTTCCTCGTTTTGATGCCTGAGTGAATATATCCATTTTACAGATAAATAGCTTTATATATACACAATTATATATGCGTGTATGTATATAAACCTGAGAAACACACTACATGTAGTATATAGCTACATATAAGTATATGTATATAAAGTTTGGAAATGGAGATGACTCCCAGCATGGTACTGCATGAGCTGGGTAGGGAGCAAGCCTGAGATGTACGGCATTCTGGAGCCATGAAGCCCTGTGAGGAAGAAGCCTGAGATGACCCCCACGGTCATCTCAGTGCCACGGGGCCTTGGAAGGGAGGAAGCTGAGACAACTCCTGCCTGGTACCACATGACATAGCACTCCTGAGACAACCCCAAACACCCAGAGGCTCCAGGCCCCACTAAGATGAGCAAGTATGTGGTGGAGAGATGAGAGAGAAGGAGAAGCAGAAGGACGTGGGCACAAGGAAGAGAGGCAGAGCTGCAGACTCGAGGGTAGTGAGGAACAGCCTGATGTGAGTAGCCGGTGATGCCACCTAAGGCCATGGTAAGGTCCTGGCCTGTGCTGCCACCAAGGGCCATAACTGGGTTAGTGGTCCTGCAGCAGTAGGGGTTTGGTACTATTGAAGGCCAAGCAGGCATTCCTGGTGTGGGCTGCCACCTGGGACCATGTAGATGTTTGAGGGATGTGCAGAGCTGACCCTGCCCCACACCTGGGCTGGGAGAGCTGGCCCTGAGGGAATGAGAGCAGGAGGGCTAGCCTTGCCTCTCTTAAGCTGCAGTACTTGGGGTGGGGTGCACCTTGCCCAGGAAGCACAGTAGAGCTGGTGCTGTTTTCCAGAGTGGTGGGGGAGCAGCCCCAAGGGTGTGAATGTGGGAGAGTTGGTCTTGCTATGTAGTGGCACGGGCAAAGGAAAGATGCCTTTCCCCACCCCTCTTGCCCTTTGCTCCTCAACATATGTGGTAATAGGAGAGCTGATCTTGAGGTCATGAGAGCGGGAGAGCTGTCCCTGCCCCTCACCAGCTGCAGCACTCAGGAGAGTGGGCACTGCACCTTGCCTGGGGAGAGTAGAGCTGACCCTGGTGGTAGTGGGTACAGGTTAGTCAGCCCTGAGGGCATGAACGTGGGAGAGATGTTTCCACAACTTGTCTACTGTGAGGTGGTGTAGGCAAGAGAGATGCCCTTTTCCTTCCCTTTCACATTGCCACCTATGGCAGGTGGGAGAGCTGGCCCTGCCTCTCACCATCTGCAACACTTGGGAGAGTGGGCTCTGCACCTCACCTAGACAGTGTAGGAGAACTGGCCTTACTGGCATGGGTTGGGAGAGCCTGCCCTGAGGGCATGAGCCTGCTGCTTGCCAGCTATAGTATTGGGTGCTCTAGCTGGGGCAGAGCTGGTGGTGTGGGTGCAGGAGAACTGGCAGGCTGACTAGCTCAGCTACCATCCAGGCCCAGATCCAGGGCTCTGAGTAGGCCAACATGTACCCTATCAATGAACTGGAATGCTTGAAGAAGCCTCATTAGTGTGGCAGAAGCCAGAGGCCTCGAAACAGACCAGTGACTCACTGCAATGAACATTTGCAAGTAAAGAAGCGTGGACAAAGGGTATACTGTGGGTATATATCTTGAAAAAAATAAAATTAAAAAAAAAGGTTTTTTTTCTTTTTTTTTTAGGGGGGGAGGTTGCAAGTATGGAAGGTGAGTACAAAGGGGCAGGGAGATGAGTGGGATTGGGGTGCACAAGGTGAAATTCACAAAGAATCAAAACGTCAATAAAACATCAAATAAAAAACGTTGAGGAACACCACATGATTCTAGGGGCATCACGATATGCTAGCCACTGTTCAGTGTGCTGATAACGCATCTCTCTCCCCATATCAATACTAAGTTCAATCAGATTGGTAGATGCTTGAAAATTGTTATGGTGGGAGAATATATACTGTGGAAATTGTCAGATGCCTATCATGAAGAATTGTCTGTCTATTTGAAGATGGATGTTGAACATTTACCAGCATGTAACCACAGAGTACCCTCAGGACACCTTGAATTCTACTCACGCTGTCTATCATGGTGTTCATACCTGCTGTCTCTGATAGGCCAGTGCACCCCACATTTCTACCATTCCTTAGTCTTGTCAAAGTCTCTACTCCTAGGAATCCTAGTTCCAAGGCAGGTTGTCCCACCAACAGTTTCAGCTTACAGAAGGATGCCATCGTTAAGCTTCTTAAAGCAGCTGTGTGTCCTTCATCTTGGTGTCCATCAGTGCTCCATTAGAGAAGGTCACAATAGGAAATCTTGCAATATCTGGGTGACTAATGGGCTCTCCAGCACATCACACTCACATTCTCGCTTTCTTGAGCTTTCTGATTTCTTCTCTGACACCAAAAGGAGTCCCCATAGTCTCCATGTAGTTTCCTAGGGCCATTGCCCTAATAAACTCGGAGGATGAGTTATATATGTTTTCTTGTAAGAATAAACTGAAATCATCTATACTAAGAAGTATCTCTTACCAAGATGTGAACTTGACTCCTATTCCCACAAGGAGTCACTACTTAATGTTACTTTCACAGAGAAGTGGGGTTCTACAATTCCTGTAACCATTTCTTCCCGAGATAAGAACTGTACTTCTGTATTTGTGGTAATACTGTGATCTTATGCTTTTTTAAAAAAATTATTCCTGAAGGCATAATAAATGACAGATGATATTGAAGAGAATGGTCGTCATTTTGTTAAACATATGTTTGTTACTCAGCTGTATTTATTACACAGTTCTCCAGCAAGAGGATGATGTTTTCTACCAATAAGGGGAAAGAAATTATCTAGGTTCAAATAAGCCTAAGAGTTCTAAATTCTTTGGATTATTCACCCAGATGTTCTCATTCTAGCTTTCATAATTTCTATCACTTCCTAGCTGAGCTTTGATTCAAATAGAAGACAGTAGCAGTTGTACAAGAATCTTTTCAGCAGACATAGCATTGTTACAATTAGATTCTGGGCTTGATTTTCAGCACCGTGTGTCCCTCAGCTTTAGGAATTAAAATTCTCCATAAAGCTTCCAAAGAGGGTCTCTAGCCTTCACATGGCTTGGCAGGAAGCTTTTCTGACCCTTTAGTTACGGCTTCCAATGTGGCTAACAACCTCCAAATCATTCCATATTATCATGGATTCTTCCATGCTTTTCAAGTATCAAGCTATTATATATTCCAATACTCCATCTTACCCTTCATTGCAAGTCATCAGGTATTTAAGCTTTCATACTTTATACCTGAGATGTCCCTACCCACCTCATGAATATCAGTGGAGTCCTTATTGCCCACCAGAGTCTGGATAATTCACCCCCTAAATCTCATCCTGAAAGTCTGCCTTCTAGGTCACTCCTGAAGCCAATTATCTTGACCTATGTTCCTCAGAGAACGGACGGATAAAAGATTAATAAAATTTTAAATTAAAAAAAATCATCTGAAGGACAAAAATGATCAAGAGGGAAGAGCAGAATGCTGCTGTGAAGATGTGTTATGAACTGACAGCCAGCAAACTGTGACTGATCACCCAGGTTTGCAAAGCCATCTTTAAGAAGCCGTGCAATCTGTACTTAGCAAAATCCACCCAGGACAAGAACTGTCTATGGATTTTATTATGAGGTGATCAAAGTTTCGCCCCAAAGGCTATTAAGTCCCTTACATTTCTGGGTTGTCTATGAGTAGGTACTAAACAAGGACCAGAGATGTTCCCTGCTTTCCTGTCAACAGTGAATTCTTGAGCTAGAAGACAAGAGCTATGTTGCAGAGCTAAGACAAAAGTCACTGTCATATTGTCCTTATGTGACATTTAGAGCCTGCATAGACCCTAAAGCTTCAGTTAAGAGACAAGTGAAGCCACAGGACCTGAAGTGACACACAAGTATCGAATACAAGGACACAGATTGAACTATAAGATGCTCAGGGGAAGAAGCCATGTGTTACTCATCTTAGGAACCCTAACATGATTCTTGGCACATAGTTATACAATCAGTATACCCTAAGTATCAGTTGAATGAGTGACACTGTTTTACCCACGTTATACATGCAGAAAACAGGCATGGAGCACTGGTGGCACTGGGGCACTGGTGTCTAAATGCAACACCCTCAAGAAGTAGAGGAACAGAAAGAGGGACCTGGATCTTCTTTTAGCCATGTTGAAGGTCATTAACTATCGGTTATCCTCTCAGGAGATCTACATTGTGCATGTACTCGTGTGTGTGTGTGTGTGTGTGTGTGTGTGTGTGTGTGTGTGTCAGTGTGGGGGTTAAAGTCCTCTCCAATTTTTTCTAAGTGGTCTTCTTCCAGAACTCTGTTTAGAAAGAAATAGTACACTAGACAACCACTCATTTTTTTTTCACATATTTTCCTGGGTACAGGACTGTCCCAAACAAAGGGACTGATAACAAACATCACCTGAGTCTTCATAAGCCAACAAAATCCTTGGGCAGACTGTGTCACCTTCAAACAGGACAGGATACAGGGATTTGTCCCTGAGGCCTGACTCTGCAGTTCTGGTACCCTTCAAACAACTATTTGACCTCCTTTTCCTCACTACAAGAGGGTCAAAGCACAGGCTCCTCCCTCTTTCTGCTCCCCAGCCTCAGGAACATTAATCATCAACCTTTCTCAAGACCTGGAAGGGAAGACGCAGTGCCTAACTTCTTAATAAACTACTACTGTCACTGAAGATGAAAGATGACTCTGGCAAAACTTGGAGCATCCCATCTTCCCAGCTCACCAAGTGCAGGGAGGGACCGGGTCAGGAATGAGGAGAGGCGTGCCTTCTGGAACAGGGCTGCATGGGTGGGCCAGCAGTCAGCTGCCTTCTCCCCTCTCCTCCTAACTGCTCTCTCAATGACATCTTCACAATGTTTACTGCAGAGCGATACAGTTCAGGTTCAGTGTTCTTTTTCCTAACAATGTGATTTGGTATGTGGACAGTGATGCTAACATTTTCTTCACAGTGACTGACAGGTAAGCAGTGCTTTCTGGGGTGTAAGCTGCAGTTCCACATAAGGAGAAACAAGGTGTCTGAGTCACCAAAGCCCCCTCACCACCCGAGCCAGGAGGATCACCGGGCTCCTGGGCAGGTATCAGAAAATCTTTAAAAGCTGCTTTTCTACTTTTTTGTCCACTCACTGGCCCTTCCTGTCATCAGGGTCTTACTCTAGTCTCCTGCTGGCATTGTGGTCTTTGATGGCTCCACTGAAAGGATTCAGATGAGAGGCGTGGAGCACAGTGTAGAAGATGGAAGTTTACCATGAAGAAAAGTGAAGTGAGTGTGGGTGATGGGCAAAGGAACCAGGTTGTAAACAGGTTTTAGACCATTCCTGAAGTCTGTAAACAGAGTCCCTGAAGTGTGCTTTCCTTCAGTTGATTGACAGACCTATTTGGATTACTGTAAAGAAATGGGACAATGCTATATCTTTGTTCTTAACCAGCGAGTCTTCAGCTAGGTTGTCAACTTATAGCCTTCTTAGTAGTTCAAAATGTCATGTCTCCACCAGGAGCAAGAATGCATTTCAGATCCTATTCTGTGGACCAGTTCTTAAAGGCTGTAGTTTCATTCTTATTCGTCCAAGGGGCTGAATAAGAGGGAGGAGTTCACTCCCAGTGCCTTTCAAACCTGCTAACATTGACCTAGCTACCATTCACAGCATTACCATTCATAACAGAAGCTCAGTGTCACTTCTGTGATAGCTGGGGTGCAACACATTGAACTTTCATGCACAATCCGTTCAAGCCGATAGAATTCTGCATGTGTGACAATTTAAATACCTGGGAAGCTAACTGCTGTTTATACCACCTGACCCCCAAAACCCTTCCAGCCAGTAGCTGGTCTTAACAACTACTTTTACAGAGAAATTTCCAAGGGCACAGCATTTCGCTGAGTACTTTTATAGAAATTGTTTTGTTTTCTTCTGTTTTACCTTCACAGCAGCCTTATCAGACAGGTTGCTTCTAGCAGTCACAGGAGGGAGAAATGCAAAGCACAGAGTAGCTGAATGATTTGGTTAGTGACACAGTGAGTGACTTCCAGCAGCAGAGTCAAATTCAGGTGCGTGTCTATAGATTCTAAATCCCCCTGTGACGTGAGACGTCAGGAGAGCAGAACACCTGCCCAGTGCTGACCGCGCCCCAGGCTCTGTGCTGGGAACTTTCACATCACATCCATGTCACCATGATCTTGAGTCAATCTCCCCCCCTTTCTCCCTCTCCTCCCCACCCCCATTTCTAAGTCTGTGTCTGTCTCTCTCTGTTTCTTTCCCAATTAATCATGTGTCTTTTGCAGCCAAGGTTAGACTCTTATCTTAGCATTCCTAACAGATAATTTATTCGATGTGCCCCTTGCTAGGTATTTGGCTCTCAGAATGTAATTGGATCATGTGAGTCCCCACCTCACCTCACCCTCAAGGCAAGCTTCTTTGTTTATTGGTTTGCTTTTGTTTTTGATTATTACTTCAGTCTCCTCTCTGGTAAGAAGAAAAGGGACAGTTGTTTTGTTTTGTTTTTCCTCAGCCACATAGTGGGAAGAAGAGGTGTCCCCTCTTAAATATGGTGGCATTTCCCCTCTTCTGGGAATTGTGCCCCATGGATGGTCTAGCCCTCCCCTGGAGGGATGCTGAGAGAACCTAGTTGCAGGCATCACTTCAGGCCAGGTCAGCTCCTTTCTGGCAGAATTAAGGAAAGGGAAAATTTGCAAGAGCTCCTCACACGGGCTTTGTTTTCCCCCCTTTATTCTTGTTTTGCAAAGAAAGGTCCCTGCTGGCCTTTTAAGCCCAAGGAAAACCTAACAAACACTTTGGGCAATCCACCTTGCTTTTTACCTTGAATCAAATAACCTCCCAACTCCGGAGCTTTGCGGCCCAATCCTTGCAGAGGAGGAGCAAAGAAGCAGGATCCTGAGTCTCATTAAGTTTCTTTGCTGTGTCAGTCCTCCCTCCCAGAGCGGGAGGTAATGCTCTCTTCATAATACTCAGCCCTGTGCTCAAGCTGGCAGCTCCTTTCTGGCAACTTACACTCTTGGCTGAGAATGTGTTCACAGGGATTTTTGAGAAAGCCTCCCCAAATACCTGTTTTCTGACTTTCTCGGAGCATTTCTGGAGATAGGGCAAGGCTGTAGCTGCTCTGAAGTCAGTGCTGTCCTCTTGCTAAGGATGCTCCGAGCTCAGTGCTCTTCCCTGCCCTCTCATGAGGGGGTGAGTAGCCTCCAGCTTCACATACCTTCCTTCCCTCTGGATTGTGGGACAATGCCTCTGTAAGCAATGATCATATCTGACCAGTGGTCTCCTACCCAATGTAGACCTTAGTATTCCTCTTCTCTCTGTCTCTGTCTCTGTCTCTGTCTCTGTCTCTGTCTCTGTCTCTGTCTGTCTCTCTCTCTCTCTCTCTGGACAAGCATGTACTCAAATGTATATGCATATGTGTGCATATGCACCTGTGTATGTATGGGTGCATGTGTGCTTGCCTGTGGATGCTCAAATGTGATCTTATGCCAGCAGTCACCCTGACAGGAGATTCCTTAGGTGCTGTCCACCTGCTTTGTTTGTTTGCTTTGAGATTATGATATAAACACACTATTTCCCTCTTTGCCTCCCTCACTCTAAACTTCCTCATATACCAGGTGATCGGAACCTCCCTCACTCTAAACTTCTTCATATACCAGTTGATCAGATCTTGCCAAGTAGGCTGGGCTGTCTAGCCCGTGAGCTATAGGGATCTGCCTGTCTCTGTCCCACTGATGCATTATGTGGGTTCTGGGGATTCAACTCTGGTCCTCATTTTTTTCATAGCTAGTACTTTACCAAGTCAGCCACAGCTCCAGAAGTTCTAGAACTCATCTAATTCTACAAGGAGATGTGTCATCTTCTTGGATTTGTCCTGGAAAACTTTACTGAGCCGAGACAGAAGTCTTTTCTAGTGTGGGCCTCCTGAGTTCTGATATTAATCTGTTTTGATGATTTTATGACACAAAGAGTTGGGACCTGATGTTGGGGTCTTCTCTGGAATCATAAGTGAGTTGCCTTATATAACTTAGCCACTGTTCTTAGTGATTTCTTATTTAATGGTATAATAGCCTTAGGTGTCAGAACAGTCCCTATCAGCATGAGGAGACTGAGACATAGAGGCCAGATCACTTTCTCAACTCCCTGTAAGTTAGGATCTGGTAGAGCTAGGGCTGTAAGCCTGTCTCTCACACCTTAACTTTCAAGTTCTCTGGGATGTTTCCAGTTCCAGGCCCTGGAAGAAGACATAGTTAGTGTATTTTGCCTGGACCTTATGGGACCTGTGTGAACCCTGCCCACTCCCTACTTAGCACCCTCAGCTCCTCACTGCCCATTGTGAAGACTCTGATCCATGTGCTCCATCATAAGCACACACACTGGACAGCTAGAGTGCCTGGGCCCGGGCAAGCTAAGCTTGGCCACTCACCCTCAATAAGGCAATTAAACACATAAGCAAGAGCAAAGGTAGAGAAAAGATATTGGTTCCATGAAGCAACAGTGAGAAGAGGAACAAAGATGTCTCGTGACCCCTGAGTCTGTCGTTTGGATCCTGAGATGAGGTTTAGGTTTAAATGGAGGCAAAAAGTATTTATAAATAAACAGTCCTGGTGAAGGGGGGCTGCTGCTTGTTAATGACATATCATTGCCTCAGACCCTAGTTCTCATCTACACTGTGGGATGTTTTACAGGACATGTCTTTGCTAGAGACAAGTTTCCCCTCTAGTTTGTACCAGGGATCCAGCCCTTCTTTGCTTAGTATAAGATTCTTGGGGAGAGTTTACTTGTGGTCCATGAGTTTAGCTGTCTGGTAGACAAAGGGATGGGTACAAGTATCTATTTGAGACTGTCTTTGATGCTTCGGGATAGCTACAATACCACTACTCCGTGTCATTCACTGTCATGTGTCTGCTACCTCTTTCCTTGGATGCCCACTCTTTTTTGTCTACCCTAATTCAAACATCACCTCACTTTCTTTCCAAAACAGTTCCCCAAGAAAGTCTTCTGGTCTTATCCTTACCTGCTCATTTCCTCATTCAGATTCATTTGTGACTGACTTGGGAGGAGGATCACAAGGTAGACGGGAAAACAACAGACCTTCGAGTACCCAGGATCCAACTTCAGAGAGGGACTCTTGACCCAGCGTGACACATCCTCTTTAAAGTCCTAGGCAATTTTCTTCTATTCCTTCATTCACTTCTCTTATGACTATGAATCACCCATGGGTGTGGCACTGAATTAAGATGGTAAAAGTGCTAGCTGACATGATATAACATTTTCTCTTCACGTACTTGAAGTTGATGTGGTAGTGCACACACATCACAGAGACAAGAGTCAAGTTGCATCACATTCGTGCTCAACATATTGATACAAGAGACATTGCCTTGGTTAGAAACAAGAAGAACAGGCCAAATGTTAGAGGTCACATTGAAGTTAGACTCTGCAGTGTGTTTTAATTTTGAAGATACATTTTCCAAAACCTGAAAATGACAATACAGAAGGAAGAGTTGTGATTATATAAAACAATCTGGGTGAGGTAAACATGATGAATAAAGATATAAATGTGAACTGAGGTCAATATAAAAGCATGCTTATATTAGAGAGTGCACTTAAAAATGAATCGTAAGGGCTCTGTGGAAGAGCACTTACTTAGCATGCTCAAGAACCTGGATTTGATTCCCTGCATGTCTCTCTCTCCCCTCCCCAACACACACACACACACACACACACACACACACACACACACACACACAGAGCAATCATAAACATTAGAGAATAGAGAACCTGAATTTTACAATGTGTGCAGTGAGAAGCATTTGAAGGTTTGACTTGACAGTAGGAAAAGAAATTATCAGAAGATACAGAAATAGCCAAGCAGAGGAGTTGAGTGTTAGGCCAACAGACTTGGGAAGAGCTCCAACATAGGGAATAAGCGTCCATGCAAAGGCCATTGATAATGGCAACGGACAGTGAGGGAGGGATGAGAGAGGCACATCATTGGCAAGTTAAATCAGGCTTGTCGTTTGATTGTGTGTAGAGAGACTGGGAGCTAGGATGTTCCAGGATCTCAGAACTAGGGAAGTCATAGGAAATGGAAATCTTGGTAGAATGGGGTGTGACAGAAAGAACCGATGAGAAGATCATCATGGCCTGCAGGGTTTGAAGTGCCTGAAGAGCCTCTAGCAGAGCTGTTGCCAGTTTGAGGGTGGTGGCTGTCACTGTTTGCAACGTAGTCTTACTTCCTAGCCTAGGTCAGACCCAAACTTACAGCAGCTAAGTGCTGAGACTCTAGGTGTGAGCTACCATGTCTGACATAGGTTTTGGAATATGTGCAAAAGCTGAAGCAGGGCCTTGATAGTCACTGATAGAAAGGCCTAGCCTGGACCATTAAAGATTTGAACTGTACCATCTGCTCAAGCCAAGTACATATATTTCCTAATCTGCCTCTTTCCCAGGCAAAACTACACTCAGTCTACAAAAAACATTATCTTGGGTTCCTGCCTCCTTTTTAAATTTTTCTCCCATACTCATCTTGATCCACCTTCCAGGATCTTAAGCCACAGAGGGAGAAGGTCCTGAGTGGAGACATTGGTATCTAGTTTTTCTTCTAGGTAGGTCCCATTCAGACATTGTTTCCTTTTTATTTTAATTGCTAGAGATAGAATCTGGGTCCTTGCACACGCTGGGCAAGCACTGAGATGCATCATCAGCCTTCATTGTTTGTCTTACTGTTACTCAAGGCAAGTTTTCCTTATGATTTAGAAAGAAAATTCTTCCAAGCTACTCTCTACTCTTTATTAATTAAATCCCAAGTTCCTCCTTCTTTATCAGAAAAATTCAGACCTCTGTCTTTCTGTTGACACTGGCGACCTTGATTCTAACAGGAGTGAGAGAGCTTTCTTCTCTGCATTGTTGTCCTATATTAAAGTCAGCAAGGTATTGATTTTGCAAGCATGCTCGGTTGGGAGTTACTCTCTAACAAATGTACATCCTTGCTCAGCACCACTCACTCCTACAATGTCCCTACATGTTGAGACCCTCTATGCTCTGGTCACTTGGACAAGTATGTCAGTGATTCATCAAGGAAGTGAAGGCAACCAAGACTGGGAGGGAAGAGGATGGATACGAGAGGAAAACCTGCTGATGTTCCTTTACAACAGTAATGACAAACATCTCAGAGATACTCATGGTTTACCAAAAATACTTGAATACCCTTTTCATTCTCAGTCCATGAGGAGAAAAACAAGCTTGGTCCAAAGGCATTTACTGAGCATTTTCTAGAAGCCAGACAAAAGCTTGGAAGATATGAAGATTAATAAAGCAGAGGTCTGGCCTATAAAGAGCCCAAAGTCTCAGACAGAAAGACAAATATGCCAGAAAAGTGTGGGACCCTAGGAGATACATAAAATAGTGCAACTATGTACAAGGCTTAGGACCAGAACAAAGCCTCATTTCTGACATAGGAGAGTCCACTGAGGATGGTCTGGCCATTAGTAGGATTTTGAAAACAGAAAAGAAAAATGAGACAGAGCCCATTCTAAGCAGAGATGTTCAAAGGCAAACTCAGAAATGTTGTAATCATGGGACACAAGAAGGCCTGTGTGGCCAAAGATGAGTGAAGCAGGCACTTTAGGATGGGGAGAAGGTTCGGGGATATCTGGAAGAGGCAGGCAGGGGCTAACCATGATTCCACAAAGACACTATTAGTCACACTAAAGGCTTTCTCCTTTATTCAGAAAGTTAAAGGCAGACAATAAGAGATCATTTATAAAGAACTTAACTTTCATAGGAGAAAGGTATCAGTCCAAATTTGGAAATGACAAACTTGAACCAGGACAAACCAGGTATGTGCAGTCTTTGGAGATTGCAATACAACGCGGTCATTTATATTTACATTTGAAAACCATGCAGTTAAGTTATAGAAAAAATGCATAGTGTTTTCAATGTGATGGTGTGTTATGTTGTATTCATAGTTATACTTTACCACAAAGGGCTGCCTGTGATCATAGCCTACATGCTTTATTGTAGATGTGCTCCAATTCAACTATTCAAAATAGATATAAAAGATTGGAACTCGGGAAGGTTTGGGGAAGAGAGACTCAAGCAAGAGTCATTGCTTGGTGATGGCAGTTGGAAAAACATAAAGGACCCCACCCTTACCCCACCCCCAGGGCAGTGTATAGAGTCAATGACAGAGCTCCAGGTAACAACCTGGGGGTGGGCAGATATCAGCATTCTGGAAATGAGGAGAAAAAGGGAAGCTGGTTTGAGAGATATAGAAGGAATGTCTAGAGCATTCCAGGACAGCCATGGTAGGACAGAGTCAGAAAGTGAAGGCACATTTCCAGGAAAGACAGTCATTAAAGTCAAACATAGAGGACTCACACAAACTTACAGGCTGAAAGAGTCTTGTAGCTGTAGCAAACAGAAGAATCTATGATCCTGGCACTTGAAAGATAAAGACAGGAAAGTTGTTATGAGTTCTAGGCCAACCTGGGCTACATCATGAGTTTCAGGCAAGCCTGAGCTACAATGAGACCCAGTTTTTTGTTTGTTTGTTTGTTTGTTTGTTTTTAGATAGATACCAAAAGGAACTTGCTGGTAAAAATCATCTTGGCGAAGAACTAGCAGATGGAATTTGTCTAAAAAAAACAAACAAACCTGAATTTTAAAGAGAAGTGATAAGCATTGAGTCAAGGTGTGTGTGTGTGTGAGTGTGTGTGTGTGTGTGTGTGTGTGTGTGTGTGTGTGTGAATATGTAAATGGAGGCTGTACTGACTAGTTTTGTGTTAACTTGACACAGCTGGAGTTATCACAGAGAAAGGAGCTTCAGTTGGGGAAATGCCTTCACAAGATCCAGCTGTAAGGCATTTTCTCAATTAGTGATCAAGGAGGAGGTCCCCTTGTGGGTGGTGCCATCTCTGGGCTGGTAGTCTTGGGTTCTATAAGAGAGCAGGCTGAGCAAGCCAGGGGAAGCAAGCCAGTAAAGAACATCCCTCCATCACCTCTGCATCAGCTCCTGCTTCCTGATCTGTTTGAGTTCCAGTCCTGACTTTCTTTGGTGATAACAGCAGTGTGGAAATGTAAGCTGAATAAACCCTTTCCTCACCAACTGCTTCTTGGTCATGATGTTTGTGCAGGAATAGAAACCATGACTAAGACAGAGGCCATTGGTTGATTTCAGTTGTCTTTCTCAGTCTAGCTGTACCTTAGCTTTTGGGACAGGGTCTCTTTCTGAACCTATGACTCACAATTATGCTGAGACTAACAAGCCATCAAGTCCCATGTACCCACCTGTCCACCTCCCAGCAGGAGTATTAGAGGCACGTGCCACCATGCCCAGATTTTCACAAAGTTTCTGGGGCTCCAGACTTGGGCCCTCATGCAAGCACTTAATTGCCTGAGCCATTGTCCCAACTCCTCGAGGCAATTTTCTTGGTTTATTTTAAGGTAAGAGAAATTTGAACTGTTTGTGTGACCACAGTAGATAGCCAGTCTTAGGAGATAAAGATGCCAGAAAGACACGACATTAGAAAGAGGCAAGTTTCTGGTCCCCAAAGAGCTAAGAAGGTAAAATCCAGAGCACAGGAGGAAGCATAGCCTTGGGCAGGAGAAAGACAGCCTTCTTCCAAGGGAGGTGATACAGGGCAAGACCACTGACAGGGTAACCATTGTGAGCACAGGGGAAGGAGGAGTGAAGGAAATGAAATCGATCTGAGGCTAACATGAGTTAATTGTGGGAAATCACATTAGAGCGCTCTGACCCAGCATTATCGTGATGGATATTGCTATACAGCAAAAGCATTCCAAGCCCTGGCTGGGGGCCCGCATCTATGACAATGCCAAATTCTATGGTCAAAGATTGTAGATAATTCTTGGAGGTGGTGTTGGGGAGTCCCTGCCAGCTACGGAAAGTGCTTCAAAAAGAAAACACAATGGCTTTCAGATGGAAGCTGGTGTTGTAATTGCCTTGTAGATAGAACCCTCTAATGTAACTGCCCGAGTTTTCTGCCATCTCATCTGCACAGTGCACTTAAAAATAAACCCTGGTTAAATACACAACTGGAAAGGCAAATTCTGCAAAATGGCACTTCATGGCTGGATAATTGAAAGTATGCTGTGCATGAACTGTAGTTAAACCCCAGTTTTAAGAGTTCTCCTGTTCTTAGTGGGAGTCCTACATGCAGCTCAAGGCCAGTGTTGAAAACTCAAAAATGAATTAGAAACTGTCAGAGGGTTTCTCAGTGTGTGTGTCTCCCACCCAGAAATGGAATGTTTCTGTGTCCTTTTGAAAATCACACCAGATCTATGCCAGATGGTGAGGTGAATCTGACCTCACCACTCTCAGCCTCTCTCTATTCTCTTATTTTTTTCTCCTTTCTTGGCAGCTAGATCTTCCTCCTCCGCTTCCTCTTCTTCCTCCTTCTCCTTTTTCTAATATGCCACCTTTTGATCTCTACCCTTCACCTGCGATGAAAACTTCAGCCCAGGACCACAATTTATCTTAGTCATGCACCCCTTAACCTAAAGCTGGAAAAGGGTGTTTACTTTCCTAGGGGTTTGGTTACACCAAACATTTCCTTTTACATTGTCCTCATTAAAGGGGGTTGCGCATTAGAAGGCAGGAGTGAGGGGCTCTGAGAGACTGATCCTCTTCTCAGTACACAGAAACGTCTTCTGATAAGGGTGGTGGCTGCTTCTGCTAGAACGGCAGCTTTTACCTGCGATGGGACAAACGATGCACCCTGGAGTCACTTCCACCTCAGGCATAAGCCTGAACACCCAGCCACTAGGAATATAGATCCATTTTTCATACAGCTATTTTCTAACTCCGGATATCTTCTGGAAGCAGAGTATGGCACCAAGACATTGTTCTAGAGTGACATCACAGAGTCAGCCTTTGAAAAGCTCCCTCTCTTGCTTTTTGTTAGTTTTCCACTTTTTATACTTCTTTGCTGGTATAAATTGGATGAAATAGCATAAACACATGGATAAAGAAAATTGTTAGTAGAAACACAGTCCTACTTATTGCCTTCTTCCAAACTCTAATGGTTTTCTTTTTACTCCTTTACTGAGGACAGTGATATCTGGATGACTGGGGCACTTTAAATGAACATAAGATGGCTGGATGCTTTGCAGTTGAGGATTTGAGGCCATGGTTTTGTGTAGACCTTTTCATTTAAACCTCATCTTCAGGCAAACAACTGTGTTTTGGGAAAGTCGTGTTTCTCTAACCTTGTTCTAAGCATTCTTCTATGTCAAAGGATGAAAAATCTGAGCTGACACTATGTGGATTATTTATATGGATAAAATCCCACCAGGCTTCCCATGATGTACTGCAAGCACTTGCTATTCTACTCCTCGAGTCGCAGGAAAACCAATTGGAGTTGACATAGTAATCAGTTCCCCCCGAGAACATGGCTTCTTTAAAAATGTTCAGTTGCCAGTGGAAAAGACTGAGGAGCACCAGGTCCAGTTTTTGAGAAGCCGTGACTCTGAGGCCTAGGCCAAACCCCCAAGTAAAGCTCTGAAGCAGAGCATGAGCTAGGCTGGAGCTTCATTCCACGCACAGCTCATATGGGCTTCTTGGTCTTTGAAGGGAGCTGTAGCATCAGGGAAGCCAAGAATGATGGAAAGCCTGTCCCTAAAAGCAGGACCTTGGGGGAAAAAAAAACTCATATAGAAAGCAAAATTTTTGGAATATGTTTCCTGATTATGAAAGTAATATAAATCCACTGAGAAAATTTGAAAAATAAAGAGGCTTAGAGAAGAAAATTAAAATTACTCATCATTTCATCTAACCCTGTCATTCTAATATTTTTGAGTTCTTTGTATTTTTTTTACACAATGTAATAATAGCACATATACAGTTTTGTGCCTTGAGTTTTGTATTTTATGTTGTATTGTGAATGTAACAAGACTGACAAACTCATTGAGCTATAAACATAGAATGCTTTTACTTTACCAATAATTATGTATATTATATTGATTACTTTTCTTGCTGCTGTGACAAGATGCCTGACAAGATCAATCTAAGGAGGAAGGACTTACTTTGGCTCACATGATCAGGGGTTCAGTCCATGGCTTTCTCATTCCACCCCTTGAGCAGGATGTCATGGCAGTGCGAGTGGGTAGGAAAGTATCTTCCTCGTCTCTCATGGAAGATATGAAGCAGAGAAAGGGTCCAGGAAGGGACCAGGGCATAGTATAGCTCCAAAGGCAAGCCTCCAGTGACCTTGACCTACTTCCTTCAACTAAACCCCTCCCACTTTCCACCACCTCCCAATAATGCTGTCATACTATGACTCCATCAAAGGATTGATCTATTCGTTGGGTCTGAGCCCTCATGGTCTACTCATTTCAGAAAACATCTTCAGAGCTCTGCTCTGCTAATCTCCCAGACACTTCTCAGCCCAATCAAACTGACAGTTAAGAAGATCCATTGATGATGTCAAATCCCCTTTTCTCACTGGGGAAAAGACATCCTGATAACATCTCAGTCTGATTCTTTACTTTTTCAGTCATATCAGGCTGAATGTTTATTAACTTCCACATTGAAAAGTTAATCTTATGTTTAATTGATTTAAAAAAAAATCTCCTACCCTCACAGAGGTGGGCTTGACTTGCATCTTGAGTTGGAAAGTAAATATGAATAAGAGGCACATCCCCCTCTCCCCCCACCTCTACTCTCTCTGCATTATGTGGCCCCTGCCTCACCCCCAACAAAAAGGTTAAAAAGTAGCAAACACCAGCACCACAAAAACTCTACTGAACACACTGATCTAGCTCTGGGTCTGTATAGAAGGCCAGCAGACCTAAGAAGTCTAATCACTGAGGGCGCCAGCCCTATCACTTCCTGTTTGTCTCCAACTTCAGTACCCCTGCCATGGCATTATCCCTCCATGGCTTTCCCGAGAGGATAGAAATATCTAGAAGGCACTCATCACAGTTATCCTGGCTCCTCGTTCTTTGATTAGATCACAATTCCTCTTCCTGCAGATACCTCAATTTCTCCCTTCTTAGAAAGAAATAAGAGCAGATAAACTTTCTTTGTAAATACTGTTTCCCCTTTTAAAAGAACAATTATTTTTTCTTCATTTTATACCTCTATAATAAAGAGCTAGCAAATCCATTCAGTTTTTGTCAACTCCCTCAGTGTAAGGAGTCTTGAGATTAGGGGCCTTATCTCCTCTAAATTCAGCCACTGAGAGTTTTAATCAATTAGTTGCCACATTTCCATGCCTCGCCTGTAATCTGTACTACTTCCCAAGGACAACGGCTTCTGTCACAAAGGCACTTTAAAATAATCTTTGTGTGATTCGTTCACTGAACAATCATTTTGAGCTCTTCATAGCATGTGCCAGGAGGCCTTCTTCAACCCATGAGTTCTTTGGTCGTGGTAAATGCAGTGACTTCTGAGACTTGTGAAGCCACAGTGGCCCAGTGGGAACAAAGCAGGTTAGGTCCCCACACAAGGGAGCAAGTGTCTCCGATGCTCCAGGTTCCAGTAACCGAGTTACCACAAGGCCCACTGGGGAAAAGCCAGGGCTCCCAGCATCTTCTCTGGGCCTTTCAGGCCTGCTAGCATGTGTCCTCTCCAAGGTGCTGAAATAGCCAACCTCCTTGCACAGAGCTTGGGTTTGGTCATCTCTTGATCCTCTGGAGGATCAATAGTACAAAGCTATCTTCTTCTAATCATCACTTAATTGACAAGTAGAACTGGGTTCATACATCTTCTACCTTCTTCCTGCCTCCTGGACAAAGTGGCATTTGGCTGAAGAATAGCTATCCTTCCTAAGGATAGGGAAGTGTAAAAGGCCTTTGAGATGCAAATCCTGGAAATTACTGGTTGAAAATTATGGTACACATGTGGCTGGGATGGGATTTGTCATATCTGCTCTGGCTAATATTTTCCTCATAATTATCAAACATTTACTGGCAAACAGGTTTGGATAAGAGTCTAGTACTATAGTAGTTAAAAGCTAGAATCTATAATCCAATGGCCTCTGGTTTGCATCTTTTTATCTGTCATGAATTTATTTAATACAATTGCTGCCCTGGCATCCATTTTGAAGCTGTACATAAGTTATCTGAGACAAATCATACCCTGTCACCGTTGGCCTAGTTAGAACTTTCCTTTGCTGGATGATTGTTTGCAGTATGGCCTATTTATAACTTCAGTTCAGTGGCCCTAGACTCACCAGTCCTATCAATATGCTCATCTACATGCAAACTCACAGTCAAAATCCAACCTACCTGTCAAAACTGGAATCATGTACATAGGTCCCTGTGTGAGTGAGCATGTGTGTGTGTGTGTGTGTGTGTGTGCATGCACGTGCTGTGTATGTGAATATGCGTGTGTGCATGCATGTACTTGTGTGTATGTGTGTTTTTAACTAGATGATCCACAACCCCCACAGAAAGATCTGAGATAATACCATGCTTCCTGTCTTTCTCGCTCTGTCACCGCTGATCTGATGGTTAATTTTGTCACTTCTAGACATCCCACCACCAACTTTGCCAGTTAGAAACTTTAGCCTCTTTGAGAACTTTGTTTGTTACACTTTAGTTCTGTGTCCTCCTTGTGCCTTGGATGGAGAGAAACACTCTCTGTACGTATGACAGGCTTCCCTGAAGAAGAGCCGCATCAGCTCTTTGTCATATAAACTTAAAGAACAACTTAAAAAGAAACTATGACAGTAAAAGCCAAATACTATCACTCTGCATATAACAGGGGACTCAAGATATCTCTAAGCAACAGTCAAGCAAACTTTCATGAGCAAACAGAGGCTCATGGTTTCTCACATAAAAATGGCACTGAAGACTGAGACACTTCAGCTGAGAATCTCTGCTCTTTCATCTTTCTAGAACCTTCTGCCATCATAGAGAGTTTTTCCCTTCTGAGATCCAAAACGAACAATGCAGCTCCAGGCTGGGTGACCATGCCACTGAAGAAAAAGAACCAGGGGCATGGGAGATGAGTATATCCTTTAAAAATCAACCAAACAACCAAACAAAGCTACACATATATGCATATGCATAATTTTAAAGTAAGAAACATGGGCTCAAAAACTTAAGCAATTTGTACATAGTTCCATAGCTGATATTGGGCTATGGTCAGGTTGAAACCAAGTGCTTCGCCTAATAGATCATAAACTATCGACTTTTGGGCAATTAGTCTAACATGGTCATGTTCTAAATGGCAACTGTAGGAGTTAGGATAGCAACGTAGCTTATGCCCTCTTTGGACAACAGGCATATATACAGTACACATACATACATGTAGCCAATCACTCATACACATAAAATACAAAGAAATAAACCTTAAAATAAAGTCAATATGTGAGACCAATTTACATAGGCTATGGAGGGAATATCAGCCAGGCTGAGGATGTATTCCAGATCCGAGAACAGCCAGACTGATCCTCTCTAGTGTGGGCTGTGCATCCAGCTATATTTCACACATCAGCTGACTGATGGGAGTGTGTTCAACAAAGCCCCTCACCCACCACAGATACCCGGAGGCCATGCAGCAGGTGGTATGGAAGAACTTATTGGACTGAATATTGACAGAGACTCTTCTGCTTCCTTTGAAGATGGGCCTCTTTAGAGAGAGCTTTGCCGAGCCTTGCCTGAGCTTCCAGTGAAGATGAGGCTGGGGGGAGAGGATGGGGGAAGAAATGAAAGGCGAGGGGGAGAGCGGAGCAAGGCAAGGAGAAAAATCGATGGCTCATTGCAAGCAGGTGGGAGCTGCGGTTGTGATGAATATTTACTGTGCAGTGGTCTAATGATTTTAGAAATGTTTTTCTGACTGTACTGAGCACTTGTGGGATTGTTTTTCAAGAAATAAAATACATTAAAGCTTCATCATTAAGAGCTTAAGGGAGGAGGGAGTGCGGCTCCAGGCCCATTAGCACACCCTGTAGTTAAGTAAGGGCCTCGTTCCTAATGCATTTTTAATTTATTCTGTTTTGTAAAATAAAACTTCAAATGGCTTCTTGTACCATCGCATTTGCAGGCAGCTCCCCCAGCCTGTCCCCAGTCATCGAGAGCTCTGCTGGGCTGCAAGGTGGCCCCAGCAGACTTGTGGTTCAAATGTTCCTCCACCTTTGCTTCCAAGTCATTCTGCCCTGTGTGGCTCTTTACAGAAACAGAGGCCGTTTATGCCAGTGGAGGCAGTCTCACTGCCGCTGGTCTGGTCCTGGAGTGGGAGGGAAGGGTTTCGTAAAGGAAGGGATTCACCCTCCTAATATCTGAGAGGAGCTTTGTGCCTTGAGAAACAGGAGAGGCAGCGTGGCTTCTGGGAATGCAGGTCCCTCTGGGAATGAGGTCGCCCCTCCAGTGCTCTCCTGAGCCACTGAAGAAAGTTCTGGGTTTAAAATTATTATCACACAAATGAGACTTGTGGCTTGAAAAGGGTAAATGCAGCCATCAAACACAAGGAACAAGTGAGTTCCCGCAGTCCAGGCTGAGGCGAGGCAGTAGAAGGGGCAAGGTTGCCATCTAAGAGTGCTTTTCAAAGTCAAATTTGAATGAAGCCCAAGGCTTGCCCTGGCCCCTACAGCAGACAGAGACTTGGGGTGATGTGAGATGATGCTTTCGTCTCTCCTTCCCTGTCTAGTTTCCTTCTACCCATCTGTCCTCTTCTTCCTTCAGATCTCTGCTCACATCTCCTACACAGAGAGTTCTTCCCCAGCCACCTGGCAGAGTCCTCCTCCACCCCCCCAGTATAAGAAGATACTAGCCTTAGCCTGCACCTGCTTCCTGGACAGTGAGTTTACTGTGAGAACTACTGTTTACAGCTCCACTTGTTTATTTTTGCTGCCCTTCACTGGACTGTAGACTCCGCAGGCAAACATCTTCTGAAAATCATCTTGTAGGTGAGTGTCCAGCCTATGTAAATGCCCCGTTAGCAACTGTTGAGTGCATCAGTGAGAGTCTAAGTTGGGGCCCATCTCTCACACAACAATTAAAGGCTGGCAATTTCTGGGTGAGAGGAAATAGATCATGATCAGCTTGAGAAGGTTTCTTAGAGTAAACCCCGTTAAACAAAGTCATAGATTCTCTAAATTTACAAACGCCTCCAAGATTAGCCAGCCTACTCTCCTATATTAGAAATAATTAAGAAACCCAGAGAGAAAAACTGATTTTTTCCCCAAAGACACAAAGCCTATTAGCTAAACATTCCTTAGAGTCTGTTTCTTCTTCAGTCTACCAGGCAAGGTACCACTGGGGGCTGGGGGCTGAATCTTTGATGGCATGTGGGGTACTCTCAGAGATCTGTACATCCTCTGGTCCTTAAGAGAAGCCTAGGCCAGGCTGACAGTTGAGAAAGCTTATTACATGAGGTCAAGTGAGGGGCCAAGACATCACTGATGCTAGCAGAGACACCAGAAGAGCTTTCTCATCCTCTATCTCCGTTTTCCTACACCACCCAGGAACCTCTATGCCTGGTGCTAGCCACAAGGAACCAGCTTTCTTGATATGATTTCTAAGTCTCTGGGAAGAACCCCTGATACCATATTGATTTTTCCCCGGAAATCCAAAGGTCCTCTAATAGAACATGAAGCTGCCCCAACCACTGAGAGAGGGAGGATTTTTCTTTTTAAGGTGGAGACAAACATTGGATAAATAACTAACCATGGGTTCCTGCAGGGTTCCTCAGGCTAGGTGAGCATGTCTGTTGTGAGGGCAGGAAGAAACTTCTCTCCCTACAACCTCAGACCATGACAGCTCCCTGGCACTTCCTTTCCACATCTTTACAGCATCTTCTGCTCTCTTCCAGTGCCAATTATGGGCACACAGGAGACATCTGGCTGCCCCAGAGGAGCCACTTCCCCGCAAAGAGCCTTCTAAACTGACAGGAAACTCAGAGGAAGGAACGCGTGCATAGCTAAGTACTGACACTGGTGTTGGTTACATCTTCATAGGTCTTCAGCCACAAAGGGCAGAGGAGATTACTCTAGACAGGTAGTCCTAGGCCTGGACTAGTAAAAGTGATAGTGACAGTACATAGACCAAGCCAGTCAGTCCCCTCTCTCGCATGCACCAGGTTGGGGCTGCCTCTTTGATCAAATGGACCATGCAGACTGAACAAGTGGGGGACAAGCCTGGGAACTTCTTCATCACAGACTGCTTAAAAGGAGGAGGCTTCCCCCCACCCCCAGAACAGCAGCTCTCAACCGCTTTCACAGGGGTCACCTCAGACCATCCAAAACCACAGATATCTACACTATGATTCATAACAGAGTTATGAAGTAGCAGAGTTATGAAGTAGTTGGAGGGGTCATCGTGACATGAGGAACATAAAGGGTCTCAGCATTAGGAAAGCTGAGAATCACTGCCCTAGAAGGTCTCTCAGGACCACCCCAGGGTGCAGTCCTCAAGGAACCTATTTGTGGATCACAAGGAAGAACGGACAATGCTAGGAGCCAAAAGGCCTTACCACCCCTGGACTGTTGCTGTCATGGTGATCTATGAGGCCAGCCCAGGGCCCAGCATCTTGCCTCCTGCTCTGGAAGGATGCATAGTAATTGGTCAGATTACCAGGTCTAACTTAATTGCTGGTTTTAATCTTCATTACAAGAGGAAATCATGGGCAGCCTCTCTGAGTATCTCTACTCCACAGCAGGGTATAAATATTGGTCACAAGTGGGACCTGGAGGCTTTCCCTTCCTTCATGGCCAAGTAGAATTTCTCCAGGGGAAATGCAAGAAGCATCTCACCTTTTCCAAGGAAGTCTTTCTCTCTTCATCTGCCTCTCCCTCCCCTACCTCTGGTATTTTTCAGCTTGGCTCACACTTTATTTTCAAGATACCAATGCCAACAGTCAGTTTTCTATTTCCATGGCAACTTGCTGCATACAAGTTTGTTGATAAAATAACTTACAAGTGCCTGATGTTGCTGGGATCTGGGCTGGGAATTGGCTTCACTAGCAGGGAGCTGAGAGAACAGACTCAGGAGGCTAGGCTCTGGCCTCAATGGTTTTGCAAGAAATGTAAAAACCACACATTTGAGAAAACAAAAAGGTTATAGTGGAAACAACTGTAGAGGGTAAGAAAGGAGGCTGTGTGTCAGCGAATAAGGGGTGGCCCTGGGGACAAGGGCAAGGGGAAGGATGCAGGGGGCTTGGTACAATCAAGAGGAAGATTCCGGATGAGCCCAGCCCACGTTGGGAAGCAACTATGGGCACTCACATTGGGTGAATCTGTCTGTAAGTCAGCTTGCCCAGTTATCTGCCTATGAGGAACCTTGCCTGTCACTCAGCAGTTAGCCAAGGATCTCCCAGAGAGACTGGGACAGGGGTCTTACGATCACAAGAAACAAGTTGGCCTGATGGCCTCCTTTTTATGTGAGAGAACAAAGGCCTGTAAAGAAGTGATTTGTATTCACAGAACCTCAGCATGACCAAGATGGAGCCTGGCTTTCTAAACTTTAAATTTAATATTCTTTTATTTAATGAAGCTAGTCACCCATTTGTTTTTCTACCCACCTATGCATCTTCCACCCACCCACCTATCGTCCATTATCCCTTTCCTGAGCTTAAAGAATTTGAGC
This sequence comes from Mus minutoides, assembly GCA_902729485.2. Classification (NCBI taxonomy): domain Eukaryota; kingdom Metazoa; phylum Chordata; class Mammalia; order Rodentia; family Muridae; genus Mus; species Mus minutoides. Next base: position 816,367 of record LR750027.1, on the reverse strand, counting down.
CAAATATCCTCTCTCTGGTTTACAGTTATTATTACTTTTGGGTAGTGGTGGTCTCTGTGTGTGTGTGTTATCTATAGACACATGTGGAGACCAGAGGTTAGTATCCAATGTCTTCCTCTATCACCCTCTAACCTGTATAATTGAATTTGAACCCCATTGCTTTGGCTAGACTGGCTAGATAGTGAACTCCAAGGATGTAGCTGCCTCCTCAAACCCAGCTCCGAGATTACAGATGTATGCCACGGTGCCAAACTTTTATGTGTGCCAGGAATTTGACATGTAACATCCCAAGCACATGACTGACTGAGCCATGTGGTCTTTTATCTACTATGGGCCCAGGGCACCTCCCAAAGGTGGCCTTAACGTCAATTGATAAACAGATACACAGAGCATGGTGAGCATATAATGGAATGTTAGCGAGGCATATTAAGGAATAAGATGCGAATGCATGCTGTAGTGTAGATGGATCTTGAAAATAGGCTAAGTGAAAGAAGTGGACACACACACACACACACACACACACACATTCACACACTGTGTGATTTCATTCTATGTAAACTATCCAAATAGGCAAACCCAGAGACAGAAAACAGACCGATGGGTCCCCAGGGGTGGCAGGATGGAGGAGAAAGAGACTGTTCAGCGGAAACAGGTTTATACTGGAGCTACTAGAAGATGTTTGGAGACTTGGCATAGATAGTGCTACCCAACACTCATGCTTTAAGAAACAGGATTTTCAATTTCTTTTAGAACCTGGACTAGGCTGGAGTAATCCCGCCATGCGTTGGGCCTCAACCAAGAGATTCTATGGTGATTGCCTCAAGACTCTATGCTGATACAGGGCAGGTTTCCTATGGAAAGGCTACACTGCATCCCAGAGGGCCTGTTCCTGAAAGACCTTAACTTGTGGGGCCTATGGCCCCAGGTCCCCTGAGAGCAGGCTGTGGTGTACCTTCCCTACAGCAGTTCATAGCCTCCTCCATGGCCTCCATAGATGGAAGGCTACAGTGATCTATGTGAGGAGTTGCTGCTGGCCTTGCATTTCAATCAGAAATTGGAATGTTAAAACTTTTCACCATTTTGGTTGCTGTCACTATTATTAATAGATTTCTATCCCTTCTGCATTCAATTATTATCACTGTCACCAGCACGTGGCGGGGGCAGTTTTGACGTGCCTGTTAAAAATGTCGAGTTTATTAGACACTCAGGCAAAGCTTTAGTTAATTCTGTTGTTTGATTCTCTGCTCTCCCCACCCAACGTTTGCCTTATTTATTTAATTTTTGGTGATGTGCTCATGGCTAGCCTAAACATATGGGCTAATTTTACTCCCTTGGATTTAAAATACTCAAATAAATTCTACAGAGATTCATAGCTGGAAGAGTGTGTGAGGGGCCGGGCTCCCCTGAAGTTGGAAGAGAGGGGGTGCCTGCTGGCTCTACCAGGCTGCCATCTGCTGGGCCTGCCCTTGGGGAAAACACTTCTCTTTGCTTAATCAATATAAACTGCAGGGCTCCTGGCTTTAGGACTTTGGTTTCCATTTTCCTTTTGTTTGGGGAGGAATTGCTTCTCTCTCTGACAAATGGTGTCCCCTGGAATGTTCCTATGTGCATTATGATGTCCTCCAGAGAGGCTCTGTGCTTACACTCACTTTGCATGGAAGCTTCCTCACTGTCCCTGGCTTTCTGGTGGATGTTAGCTTGTTTGTTCATTTAAAATCCCACTAAGAGTAAAGAGACTAAAAGGATGCTATCCATTCTGCTTTGACTCAAGTGCCAGAGCATGCAGTTAACACTTCTGAATATCAGAAGACCAGCTAACCGACACAGCCAGGACAAGGGTCCCTTGTCACATGGGCAGTTGAATTATCAGCCAGGCTTGGTAAAGGGGAGCAATACTAGCTTTAAATTCTGCCCTGCCTGCCGTAGGGGCCACGAGACACTCAGAGCATTTATGTGAGATTGTGAATTCCCAATGCCAGTTCCATGACAGCTTTGAAGTCATTCATTAGAGGACAGGTTTCTCTTGTAAATCAGTTTTTCAGAGAGGAGAGGAGAGTTAATACAATGTTCTTGTTGCTGATGGTGGAAGCAGAAGACAATTCATTGTTAATCTTTTTGTCTTTTCCAAGTTATGAGACTACAAACTTGACTCTAATTACTAAGTTAGCTGCACTCTGTTTTTTACATTTTTTTTAAAGCTATTTGATTGGGTTCTTATATCTACCACCCTTCCAATTCCTTTTCCATCTGAATCCCTTCAATCCCCCAATACTAGATAGGAGAAAAAGAAGGTTAGAGGAGAGAAGGGGTATAGACCTCTTTAGATTATTTCTTGCTGATTAGGGGTCTTGCTATGTAGGGGCATTGGGTTCCTGAGGGCAAGTCCAATTTTCATATCAGAATATCCAGCAATCCAGCTATAGCAAACCAGCAGTCTAGCAAATGCAACAGCAAGGACCAGAATCAGCGAGGACCAGCAGCTACCATGGGGACCACAGGCCCTCTCAGTGCTCTCCCATTTATACCGTCTCCTCCAGAGTTCCCAGAATTAAACTATCTGCAGCTGGCAAAAATCACACCCTTGTGAGAGCATGAGACAATCACAATTGTTGGCTGTGGACAAACAGAAGTAGCCCCATATCCCACATAACATAACATAACATAACATAACATAACATAACATAACATAACTGGGTTTTATTAAAAACTAAAACTCTCTCTACAGCACCTCACAGATTTTGACACATGGCACTTTTGTTACCAATCAGGTCTAAATTTTAATTTTCATTATTGATTTTTTTCGATCCATCAATTGTTAAGCTGTGCTTTCATACCACACCACTTCAGTTTTATCTATTCTTTGTCACTATTTCCTTTTTTGTGATTCATTTCCAAATGAATTGTACAATTCCCGAATAGCACAGTCTCCTATGAGACTTGCTTGCGGTTCAGCAGCTAGTCGGTGGTCTTTGTAACTCTCCACTGGTTCTTGGGAGGAACATCCTCCCATTCAGTGGGTACATGTCTGTTATGTAAATCTGAAAGCTGTATTGCTTGGTTGTAGCTGATCATTTTCTTTTCCAGATCTATTAATTACTCAAAATATGTGTCAAAATCTCACATTTGATTATAGATTTGTCAATATATAGCAACTCCATCACTTTTTGCTCTGTGGATTTTAAGACTTATTAAAAGCATAGAAATTTGGAATTATTGAATCTTTCTGGAAATATGCAGTTCTTATTATAGCCTAATAATCCTTATATTACTTAATCTTTTGCTATATACAGTATTTGACTTAATATTACTCTAGCCTTGCCGGCTTTTAATTGTTCTTTCTCTCCTGGTGTTATCTCTTTTTCTCATGTTTTCAAGTGTTTACCTCCAGTTTTTGTTCTCACTTTATTAAAACAACTTGCTTAGATTAAAGTAAAATTTAGCCTGAAATTTTTTTTACTGTGACTGCTGATATTTTTATGTTAATTTTTGCCATTTTATCTTATGCTATTTTTTTTGTCCTGCCTCTTCTATTTTCTGTTGTTTTCTGCTTCCTTGATGATGTCATCGGAGTTGATGGACTTCTCTTCCTTTACTCGTTTGAAAACTGATTTATATGTTTGTTCTTTAGTGGCTACCTAGGTGTTCTAACATACACACTACACTGGTGTCCCTTTTCCAGTCTAGTACTTTGAGTTATAGCCATTTGTAAGTCACAATTTAGACGTGACTATAGTTGCTTTGTTCGATTTTACTTTTCCTCTACATTTCTAGCACATCGTCCCATCATCATTCCTTCTTTCTTTAGACTTTCCTTTGGAGGTTTTTTCTCTTCTGTTTAATGTACACTTATTCTTTAGCATCTCTTAGTGACAGTTCCTTATCTGGAAGTGTGTTCTGCTCATCCTCAACCTCAAAAGATGATTTCAGTGGGAATGAAAGTCAAGTCATTCTCCTGGTACATTGAAGGTATCATTCTACTATTTGGCTTCTACTATTGCTGCTGAAAAGCCGGTCACTGGCCTAATTATCAATCCTTGAATACGATGTCTTTTCTTTCTAGTATTTAAAAAAATAGAGTGTATTTGTTATGTCAATGGGCATAAGTCATACCATGATTTTTCTGCAAAGTGAATACTTATGTAATTGTCACCTAGTTCCTTTAAAATAAAATAGGTAAGTAGTAAAGGTGCCCCTTCAGTTACCATATGCCCCTTCAGTTACCATATGCCCCTTCAGTTACCATATGCCCCTTCAGTTACCATATGCCCCTTCAGTTACCATATGCCCCTTCAGTTACCATATGCC
>LR750027.1:724919-811730 GCA_902729485.2 Mus minutoides | reverse complement strand
CTTCAGTTACCATATGCCCCTTCAGTTACCATATGCCCCTTCAGTTACCATATGCCCCTTCAGTTACCATATGCCCCTTCAGTTACCATATGCCCCTTCAGTTACCATATGCCCCTTCAAAGCCAAATCCTATTTTCTTCTTTGGCTTCACAGGAGAATTTTGACGTTTCTTTTGTGGGGTGGGGTTCTGTTGTTTCATTTTTTTATTTTGTCTTGCTTTGTTTGTTTGTTTGTTTGGTCTTTTGTGCTTTATGAATTTGCAATGCTCTTCCTGGGTGAGGATTTCAGTTCCATACGTTGCCCATCATTGCATTCAGCCCCAGGTATCGGGCTCACTGGCCAGGCACAGTGGGGAGGAACTCTCAATCGGGAAGTCTTTCACTGCTGTTTCTTCTTTTCTCCTCATGTGAACTTTTCTTACCAACCTTACATTTCCTCCTGTGTTCTAGAATGTTTATTTCATTTCCTGGGTCATATTCTCAATTTTTCTTTCAAATCAGATTCTTCACTCCAACCTTTTGCTCCTCCTGTCTACCTGATGATAGAATCATCAGCTCTATCTCTCACTGAGGTTCTATTTATTTAGTAATTTTATAGTCCTTTTCTCTCTGCTCATTATTGCAAAGCTTTTTGTTATATGCAGAAGCATCTAAATACTCATATTCTATTTCTGAAATGTTTGGCATTCTGATTCTACTATCTTTTATTTCTGCTGAATTTCACTTATGACAATTTGTCCCCTTATATGTTCTGAAACTTCTAATGATAATTTCATCTTCTTTGAATTTTCATCTGAAGAAATCAGTGCAGGCCTCAGGAGAAACTATATATTTTTTTCCCAGAGAAAATTTGTATTGGTATCTTCCAGGTGTTTGGAAGTTATAACAACCTGAGGCCATGTGCAATTAAACTGTTTGTCTGATGATCCAGATCACAGTTGCAGTGAATGGTTAGGAATCTCAGTGAAAAGCATTGCCCTCTTTCCAACATCAAGTTAAGGCTTATCAGTTTCCTATCGTCCCCTTCTTTATAATGGGTTTACTTTTGATACAATTTCTCTTTCAGATTTTCCAGGCAAAGTTAAAGAAGCAGTTCAGAATCTTATACACGCCACACTCAGTCCCTCTCTGCAAACATCTCACATCTGTACTGTACATTTGTTACAACAAAGGACCACTGTTGATAGATTAATATGATCCAATGCCTATGATTTACTATGATTTTTTTCAGTTTTTACATGTCTTTTTTCTATCTCAGTTCACCATTTAGGCTACCACATGCACCTTCTGTTTGTAGCTATGTATATATGCTTGCCTTTGGTATTACTCATAGTACTGCACATAGAACCCAGGGGCTATGCCAGGCAAGCACGCTACCACTGAGCCACACCTTAGTCCTACCTTCATCATTCGAAATGTTATTGTTGAGACAGTCCATAGACTGTCCCTTTATTGGGATTTGCCTTACATTTTCCTCACAAGTCAACTGGAATGGAGTCTATTCATTCCCCCAGAGTGAGGGCACAGAGAGCCTTGTTTTCAATCTAGTCTTTCAGCGAGCTACAGCTCCTTTGTTTTCTTAGCTTTATTAATGTATAGCGTTAACTTCCTCTCTGTGAGTGAACTTAGATCCTATTTTCTGGTTTGATCAGCAGCCCTACAAAATAGAAGTTTCAAGTTCTTAGAGTTTTGCAAGCCTGCCAAGGGTCAAGGCTGGTTGAGGCTCTCACTTCCTGCCCAGGGCCCTGGCTTTCACATTGTTCTCGGCAGTTAGGACCCTCACTTTCTTCCTTATTCAGCAATTCACATGGGAAGGTATTCTTATATAATCCATCCAACTTTCTATTTGTTTTCATGGGGACGGTTATTCGGGAGACCGTATTGCAGAAAAGAGAGCTTTTGGAGGGGTTCTGGCCTCACTTGAAACTGCAGCCCATGCTTACTCCCTGAATGTGTGTGGAGTCCTTATTAGGCACTCAGGGAACACACGCTCTGCTGTCTTTGTGTCTTTAGATTGCAGAGACTAGCAGGGAAACAGTGTGTACTGGAACAGCTCAGCAGGGAGGCTGGAGGACAGCATGGCTGCTGCCTGAGAGTCGGGCAGAGAATGCCAAGTGGAAACTCTAGAGCAGGAAGCAGGGATCAAGATGGGGCTGCCTGTAGGTCACACTAGACATAAGAGCTACGTCTTAAGAACACTGGGGAGGTGATGGTGGGGGGACACTGAAAATCTTTTCTGAATCAGGACTGTAGAGGTAATTCATGGAGGTTTAAAAAGGTTCCCTCGAAGTGTTAGCAAGAATATGTATGTTGAAATTTCGGTTAAAAGACACACAATAAGCAGGCTGTTGCCAAGGTTTGGGTATTGAGTGAGGATGGGAAGCAGTGGATTCTGGGAAATATTAAGGCACCCAAATGGACAGGAGAGGGTGATAGTTTGGACATGAGAAATGTGGGGTAGAGTTGGATGGTGCCTGTCTCTGGATGGAACAACTGAAGGGAGATTAAATGCTGTCTGAGAATAGAACCTGGGGGCGGGGGTAGGGGGGAGGACACAGGGCCGAAGTGGAAAGGACATGGGCTAAGCTTATAATATACCTATTTTAAGACATCTCCGAGGTACACCAGAGGTACTGCTGTCACAAAGACTGAAGTCCAGCGTTCAAAGATGAGAGCTTAACTGGAGACCTGAAAGTTTCCTAAGACAGAGAAGGAGATGAGGAATATGCTCCTAAGAAACTGGCATGGAAGAGAACAGGTCACTCCCCACCTGACAGGGGGCATCACGTGACTCCTGTGGTCCCACCAATGCCAGAAAAATTGTTTTAGGGCCTAGACTGTAGGGATATGCTATTATTGGAAGCTAGCCTTTCCCTGCCTGCGTAGTGTCATTTCCCACCTGTCTCTCTGCCATATTTACAGTATATCCCTCTTGTTTCTCCAAAGCACCACACTCAAAGAACGCCTTAGAACCTGTGTCTTCTGGCATCAAGTCCACAGCAAAGGACAGGACTTTCTCAGGCAGAGTCATGAAACCTGAATCCAAGGCCAAACCTTGTGGACTCTCTCCAGCACCACAGAGCACCTTTTCAGTAGCAAGGTGAGTGCCAGTTGCTGAGTTTAGACATCCAGTTCTCCCAGGGAACTCCTGAAAACTCTCTGGGAGTAGCTGGGAGGGTACCAGGCATTGCTAATGCCTAAGTAAGGTAGGCTACTAGGTAGAGACCCTGGGCTGAGCCTAGAAAGGAAGAGTGCATATCCTCAGACAGTGGGGATGGGGAAGAGGCAGGGTGGAAGGTTCACAGGTCAGGCACGCAGGACTCACCAACTTTCCTTTGATTAATTCACTATTGCATATTTCACCTAGTCTTCTCCCTTTGTCTTCTATGTGGAATCAAGGAATCATTTAGATGATTATTTAATCATCAAGACCAGCTGAAATAGTTTATTGTGTTATCCCATGGGCAGATGCATTTAGGATCGTAGTGTCTGGGGTGAATACTAGCCAGTCATACTGGAAGAGTATTTGGGGCACGAGAGGGTACAGAAAGGCCATCAGACTTTCCCGAGAGCTCTCTGGCTTGTAGATATTTCCAGTGCCTGTCCCTTCACTTAAGACTCAGCACAATGACTCCGGGGGTGGGGGTGGGGCAGCAGGGAGCATGGTTCTTAGAGGAGGAAGTGAGATGGACAAACACAAAGTGAAATGGCCTACCATACAAACTCTTCCTGCAGGGTCTTTGTGGATTCCGTATCAGCTGGCGCTGCTCTTCACTTTAAATGTGTGAAACCTGGAGAAAACTTGTCTAGCTTATAAACCGTGCCCCGCTTTCTTTTTCTTTCAGCTTTGCACTGTAATTAATTGTCTTGTGGGTCCTCGGATGGGAATGACATTCAGATCCATTTAAACTAATGAATTGTTGTTTGCAAGTGATACGGTTGCCTCTGGTTTAATGAGTGGCTCCTAATAGACTCTTACAATGGACATTTGATTCTTCGGCAGGGAAGGCAATGCTGACAGCCTTCCCTTTCTGTTTTGTTGTGTTTCTAGAGTCTTCCTGGCCCTGTGCCGAAGCTCACAAAGCTGCTGACCGTGTGGCAATGGACAGCCCTTTGATGGTCTGCCCTTCAGCTGGCGCTTTGTGCCCTGGGCTGGAGGACTCTGGACAGCACACCCCACCCTCACCTGGAGCCCACAGAGGTACGGTTGGGGACGTCTTGCTTGTGCTTCTAAACACGGAAATTCCACCAAGAACTTAAGGACAAGAACCTATCACTTGATGAAATCAGGCCACTCTACAGAGTCGCATACAAACCTGATTGTGTTCAGAGGGAGAGGAGATAGGCAGATTCTGTCAAATTGGATTTAAAATGTATTAGAGGCTCTGAATGTTTGAGGGAACCCTAGGGCGACGCTGAGTGGGAATCTTACAGAGGGAAAAAAAATGCATGCCTGAAAATTCTGCTTCGTTCATACAGCCATTCACTTCATCATAAAGCAAACCCATTGTGTGCTCCGCAGTGCTTTGGTGCTGAGGGATAGGAAGACAAGTAATAGGCAAGGCTCTACGTGTGTGTGTGTGTGTGTGTGTGTGTGTGTGTGTGTGTGTGTGTGTAGCTGGGAATCCAACTCAAAGCCTTCTGCATGAAAACTGAGTACTCCATCCCTGGCACAAAGATAAAGAGCCCCCTGATGTGCTTTTGAAGGTGGGGAATGTGCTGGGAAGTAGACAAGACCCCTCCCTCCTGGAGTACCTGCAATTAGATCAGTCATCTGCTCCTTCAAACTCACCCAGCCCTGCCCCAATATGGCAATAGTAGCTTCCTCACCTTGCCAGGTCGGTTGCTGAGACCTACCTGAGCTGTGTCCCTCTTGCTCAGTTGACATCCCTCCCTCCCTGACCCTTCACAGTAACAGTGGCAGGAGAGGTTCTCAGGGAAGGCTCTGGTGGAAGAGTTAGGGGACCACTTTGGTATTATGGGATGGACAGTTATTCCAAGCACACAGAGCAGGAAAAGCTAGCCCCTTCTCACCCCCAAGATGTGGCATGCCTTTCCTGGCCTCATCTTCTTCTTCTGCCTTTCTTTCTGCTGCCTCAACATGTGGCTCCAGGAAAACCAAGTGTCTCTATGGCCAATTGTCCACGGTCATGGAGAAAGCATGCAAAGTGGCATTTTCTCTGAATTACAGCTGGCGCAGGAGAGATGGCTCCTTTACATATGTCAGCCTCACGATGCCTGGGGAAGTGGCTGTGCTGAGCTGTAACAACAGCGCTCCATGCCACCAGGCAGCAAATGGATTTTGGTTCCGCTTTAATTTCTAGCAAACGGCCATGCCTACGCCACATCTATCAGCAGGAGCCGATTCCACTGTTGAATTAACATCCTTGTTTAATGGCTGCCTCGCTGCTCATCACACCTCTGTTTGATTAAATTGTTATATAAAGAGAAATGTTTTGGCAACAACTATCTGCTGGGAATTTCAATCATGTCCTGGGACCACTGTTGCTGAATCATGGTTCTTTTCTTTTTGAGAAATGAAAATTTTATTGCCACTGGTAGGGCAGACTGGGGGGTGTATAGGGAGAAAGAGTAGAAATGGGATAGCAACAATGAACAGGAGGCTCCAGGCCTAGAGGGCTGTGTGCCCCATAAGCTCTGGATTTGAATACTTGGTCTCTAGTTGGTATCACTGTTCAGGTAGGTTTTGAAGATGTGGCCTTGCTGGAGGAAGTATGTCCACTTGCTGGAGAAAGGCTGTCTTTGAGGTTTCAAAAGCCATGAACTATTCCATTTGTTCTCTGTGTTTTGAGATGTGAGCTCTCAGCTGATCCTGCTGCCCCAATTCCCTGCCATGATAAACTTTTATCTGTCTGGATCTGTAAGCCCAAAACAACTCTTTTCTTCCGTAAGTTGCCTTGGTTATGGTGTTTCATTACAGCAATAGGAAAGTCACACACCAAGGTACAAATGAGAGAGCCTGCCATGCCTCCCAACCTTGTTCCTGTGTCTTTAAGGGAAGGCTTCCTCTCTTCTTGGAAGAGAGAAAGACCAGAGCCATTAGCCATGTGCTCTCTCTACCTCAGCCAAGGATCTTTAGGATATCCAGAAGGAACAGGATGCCAAGAGCAAAGGAAGGTAGTGCTGTTTGCTTATGGAGTTTGAAGACCTCTGGAAGCATGTACTGCCTTGCCTCTCCAGGTCATCTTCTAGAGACTTTCTGTGTCTTAAACCACACGATCCAGTAAGAAGCCAGTGAGGACGCCATTGTCATCTCTGTTTTAGACACATGCAAAGGGGACAGCAGAGAGAAGAGAAACAGGTAGACCAGTTCATATAAGTAAGAGGGTGACTGAAGCAGGACTTGCCCCAGGGTCTGGCTGCAGAGTCTTTCTCTACCTGACAGCATCAAGTTTATGAGGCAGCAAACCCTTCCCAGCAGCTGCCCACTCCACTGTGAGCTAAATACGTTACCAAGTATTGGAACTGGAAGATAATTAGATGTGGGTCTTGCCTCAAAGGAAATTGTGATATAATTGGGGCAGCAGAAACACCTGCAAAAGGGCTCAAAAGCAATGAAAAAGGACCACAAACAAACTGACAAAACATTTTATATATATATATATATATATATATATATATATATATATATATATATATACTTTGATCTCAGAAAGCAGAGAGCTATCATCCTCTCTACCTCTGGGCTTAATGACTACACAGAACAAGCTTGTGGTTAGAACTAGAGGGTAGGGATGGATGGGTCTACAGTGACCATCATAATGGATGTGCAACTATTTCAAAGTGGCTTTCTGGAAGTGGCTAATTTGCCAAACCCTGAAGACAGGGCATATTTGAATGGGAAGCCTAGGAAGGGTAGGCAGGGCTATCGTTGTCATGGCTCCAGTCTTTCCAGGAGCCAAAGGGAAGTAGCTGTAAATCAGGTGCCCTGAGGTGATCCCTGTGCCTGGTAGAGGCTCCACGGTGACAAGGCTGTGGAAGGGACGTCAACAAATTGCTCAATGGCATTGGCTGTGATAGGACATCAAGTTGATGCCTGCAAATGTGGACTAGAAGCCGAATGGCTCTTTGACTCAGTGTGAATAGCTCTGCCTTCAGAACGGGGAGAGGAAGAAATGAATAAACCTTCCAAGAAACCAATTAACCCACAGACAGTTTATACTGTTGTTCTAATACAGACAGAACAGGATAATGGACACACAGTTCAGAGACAGCTCATCAGGAAACAAAGTAGACCAGGTTAATCAGTTTTCTCTAGTAGATAATGAAGCTGTTTCATTTTATTTTGGTTTATATCATGTGGCATTCTCAAGGCCCTGTGAGTACACAGGTGGCATCTTGCCAGAGAGAGAGAGAGAGAGAGAGAGAAAGAGCTAGAAGCAAGTCTTGTCCCCACACCTTGTATTCATTACAGTCCATAGTAAAACATGTGTCATGGGAAAGGGGAAGTGGTGGGCTTTCACTGCCTTCAAAGGGCAAAGAGAACCTCAGGCTGAATCACAGTTTATAGCTGTACATACCAATCAGCAGAGAAGACGATGATTTGCTTTGTCATTAAGTCATAACCTTTCTGCACACGTACACAGTGTCCCCTCGGCTGCCCTGACTCAAACGCCAGAGCCTTTGTGGATTCAGGGAGCTTGCAAATGGACTTGATTGTCCTCTAGGGGAGACTGCTGAGGTCCAGAGCTTGGGGCCACACCACTGTCTCCCTTTCTCTGGCTCTTGTGCTGGGCTAGCTTCATTAATCCACTACTACCTACTACTGTGTGTCTCAGCAAGCCCTCCTAGACTTTCCAGGCCCCTCCTAGCCTGCCACCTGGTGCCTGTCAACACCCTGGATCTGAACCTCAGTTTCCTTCCTATCCATCAAATGCAGAAAAACCGAAGTCACCGGTTGTTATAAGAGGACTGTTGGAGAAAGCATAAGGAACTTTGTAGAAAACACTTATGAGTACACAGGAAAGGTCTAAAAACTGATATAATGACCATGGTTACTAGATCTTACAGATTCCCTAGGCTAGTTGCCTAACTGTTCTTCCAAAAGTTTACCTTTCTCGTTTGTTCTTATCTAGCCGCATTCCTTTATGAGTCCTTGTCAGCTCAAGTTCAAAGTCCCTAGTCTGAAATATAGAAGCGGATGCTCACAACCATCCATTGGACAGAGCACAGGGTCCCCAATGGAGGAGCTAGAGAAAATACCCAAGGAGCTGAAGAGATTTGCAGCCCCATAGGAGGAACAAGAGTATGAACCAACCAGTAGTCCCAGAGCTCCCTGGGACTAAACCACCAATCAAAGAAAACACATGGTGGGACTCGTGGCTCCAGCTGCATATGTAGCAGAGGATGGCTCAGTCAGTCATCAATGGAAGGAGAAGCCCTTGGTCCTGTGAAGGTTCTATGCTCCAGTGTAGGGGAATGCCAGGGCCAGGAAGTGATAGTGGGCGGGTTGGTGAGTGGAGGAAGTGAGGAGGGGATAGGGGATTTTCTAGGGGAAACTAAGAAAAGGGATAACATTTGAAATGTAAATTTAAAAATCTAATTAAAAAAACAAAACAAAACAAAGTCCCCAGTCTGGCACTCAAAGCCCCTTTCTAAAGACCCCAGCGTATCCCCTCTTGTAAATTGGGTCTGAAATGTTCCCCAAAGGTTCTTGTTCTGAAGACTTGCTTCCTAATGCAGCAGCATTTAAAGATGAGGCTTTGGGGGAAGGAGCCTGGATCTGGAGGACTCTGACATCTTCAGTGGATTGCTCTATTGATAGATCCATAATCTGATGGACTATCCCAAGGTGATGGAGACTTATGAGGAACGACCCAGTTGAAAAATAAAATGGGTCCTTAGGGCCATGCTCTGAGGACTACATTGTGTCCCTGGGAAGCAGGGGCTCCCCTCTTGCTCTCCCTTTGCTTCCTGGATGCCACGAGTGAGCACTGTCTTGGGTCTCACATTGTCATCACCGTGATATCCTGATTTACCCCAGGCCCTAGGCAACGGTGCCAGCAAACCGTGGCCTTTTGAAACCCCTGGTTTCCTTTCCATTCTTCTTCTTTTCTTTTTTACCCACAGCAATAGAAAACCAACTAACATCTCTGGTGCACTTATCAGTCCAGCCATTTTACCAGAATCTTCTACGCCAGCATATTCTTACATCATAAAAGAGGGAAGTCACCATGTAGGCACCCGATCTCTATTGGTAATGATAATGACAAGAATAGAAAATGTTTGACTTCGCATTTTACAGAAACATCTTAAAATGTCTGACCTACCTGAAGGACAGGTTCAAGTTGACATTGAACACTTACAAGTCTACATTCATGGGATGTACTCAAGGATGCTGGGCTTTGGGTCAGGCCTGTAAGGAAGATGTTTTGGGGTCAGTGTCCCTTTCCTGTATTTTACATCATTTCCCATGCAAGAAATCATTTACTGGTCCCAGGGGCTTGGCTTGCTCTGCTTGCTCACACAAAACACAGATGCCAAGACACACACGGTTGCACAAAGGGTCCAAGTGCACACAGTTAATGTAGCATAAATTACTCCATGGAGATATGCAGATTTTTGTGTGGCCTGTTCTATCAGGCAGGATTACAGCTCCTTAAAGCTTGGAATCTATTCCCCTTCACAGGCCACTGGACAGCTTGCAATGAAACACACGGTTGCCTTTTGTTTGCCTTGGTGCCTTGGCTCTTGTCCCCAGTGTGGCCATTTGAGCTGTGTTCCTTTCAGCTCAGACCCCTCCCTTTGACCTCCTTTCTTGTCTCTTCCCCCCAGGTCTCTGGCTCCTTCATTCTGTCACCACCAGTAATCAGGGTCAGGAAGGAACAGGGACAGGCACACTCCTAACCTTTCTATCTCCACCTGACAGTACCCGCTCAGTAACAGGAATTGCCCAGTGGCTGCCGCATTGGACAGCTGTACTCTTGGAAATGCATAGAGAAGGTGCCAGAATGAACTGCAGCAGGCTGGCCCTAAGATGACTGGTCTCCACTTAGGCCTTGACTTGCCCGTGGGGGGCACAGGGTCCTTAAGGCTGCAGCTCAGTAATTATGCCGTGGTAGATCCAGGCAGCACCTTGAAACCAGCCTGGCATGGTGTCTTTTACCTGAAACACAGTCAAGATAACTGCTCCCGGGCAAGATGGTGCCTTCCCCAATGCCAGATAGATTGGCAGATGGAGGTGACCTTAGGCTCACGTCTCTGAGTGCTTATAAAGGTAAGAGTATCATTTCTCAACACTGCTATGAGAAAATTCATATGAAAAATAAATATCTGAACCCAGTGAACACCCAGAAGTGTTTGCTCCTGCCTTCCACCCACCTCACCTGGCCCCTACCTCCCACCCTTTCACCTGGCCCCTACTTCCCATCCTCCTTGCTTTGCTCCTGCCCTGGGATGATCGTTGGGAGGATCAAACGAGCATCCTCTAAACTGCAAAGTATATGTAAGTGATCATTGTCGGTTCATTAGAACAGCAGCTTGGGCATTTACTGTGAAAGCCCAGAGAACCATAAACCAGGGTTTTCTTGAAAGATCATGAACTATTAGATCTAGGGACTAAGGAACGCAGGCAAATGCCAGCGTGCTTAGCTAGCATGAATGAGATGCCCAGTGTAAACAAACTGGCCACAATTGGGTCCAGCGCAACAAGCAGTATATGAGCTAAAGAAAACTGATCTGGAACATGCATAACACTGCAGAGCTATAGAGACAATAGCTCCAAGGCTTTTTCTGAGGAGTGATGATGTAGCTGAGTGGTCAAACACTTTACCACCATTCACGAGGCCCTAAGTTTGATCCCCAGTACCACAACAAGAAGAAACATGTTTCCCGAGAACATAGGGCCATGCAAGGAAAGATTTCTGCAGAAGGATGAGGATTTTCTGCGGAGACTTTCTTCAGCTCTACTGACATTAGTAACGGGCTCATTCCTTGTTGCTAAGGAGTTCTGGGTATTGTGGGATGTTCAGCAGGATCCCTTGTTTCTACTCACTAAAACCCAACAGCGCTACCCACCCCAGGTACTAGCATTCGAAAGTGTGTACAGTCATTGCCCTGAGGCTCATGGTCACCCACACAGAGAACCACTGCCATAATCCCCCAGGAGACAGAGGAAAGAGGCCAGAAGAGGATGCCTCTGGATGTAGACCATCTCTGGATGCAGAGATAGTGCTTTAGCAGCCATTAGCAGGCAAAATGCTTTTAAATAAGCAAATTTTAATTTAGACCTAAATCTCCATTATGGCCTGAGGCTGTAGGAAAATTGGTGACCATTTAAAATTATTAATTGGAGCCTGCTGCAAATCAGTGGAGGGTGAAAAGCAGAAAGGGCCTGGATGAACAGAGGGGGAGGGAAGAGGGCAGGAAACAACTGATCCAAACTGACTGAGGTGGGACCTCCTTACTGGGAGCAGGGAGTCCTTCCAGGGAACCTGGCAGCCATGTCACAGGGGTGGGGTGGTGGCCAACCTAATAACATGTAAGAAATTGAGTTTCCTGGGTTTGGAAGCAAACCACAGCTGCCAGGAGCTCAAACTCCAGTTCAGTTTTGTGGGGGAAACATGGCATGTCAGCGGAAGTGAGCTCCCCAGAGAGCAAGGGATTAGTTCCAACTCCAGCAGGTGTTTTCCTAAAGCACCGAGCAGCTTGGTGCTGTGCTTTTCAAAACCTATTTTGGTGGATGAATCAATTCTTCCCTCGTTAGACTGAGCGAAAGGTACTGATGTGGGTTGAAGGTCTGCATGCCTTCCAGGTAAGCTCTGGCAGTGGGCTTTAGAGCTTGCCGGATAGATGTGGAGAAAGCCAGTGGGGATTTGAGAGAAAGAGCTAGTGATGGGGGTGGGTGGCAAGAAGCTTTGGGAGCAACAGAGGGGCTGCATCTGAGGAAGAAGAGCCTGGGGAGGGTTCTCTGGCAAAATGGTGAGGACTGAGGAGAGTCCAGAGTGGAGAGGCAGGACTCCGGGGGATGTGGTCTCAAGCTTGCTGTGTGCCAAGCAATGGCTCTCTAATAAAGCAGTTTGTCTTTTGAAGAGTTTTTGCTGTGGACACTTGGGGTCAAGAGAAGACAGCTTAATTGGCCAAGCTAGAACAACACATTTCCTCTACTCCCCCTCTCTCCTTGGCCCTGGCTTCTGGCCACTGAATGTTTGGAGAGGGAGGAAATGGGGACCGGTGTGAACCCTAAGTTCTGGGACTCAGTAGAGGGAGACAGAAGCCCACTTTCCATCCCACAGGCAGTGGTGACAATAGTAACCGAATCAGAGCAAAGTAGTGACACCTTCAAGGTTCCCAAACCAGGGAGCTGCAGGCTTGGATAGGCATTCGAGAGTCCCAACCCCTATTTCAGGGTGGCTGGCACAGTCAATGTTGCTTGTTTTAAGAAAGCCATGGCCGTAAGTGCAAAGTTAGTGAGGATTATCAGTGGATGTAGCTTGGGCTAGACTGAGGACCCCAAGGCTTTTCTGAGACATGTCAGAAAGAGAATCACTGCTGTGAATCTTACCACCCACCCACCCCAGCCTCCGCCACACTCTCTCTGACCTTATTTCCCTTTGACAAGGCACGCATGGTCTTCAATAATGCAGGTCCCACCTAACACAGAAGAAGCCTGTCACCCAAAAATAACTTGAAAAGCAGACAGAGGAAAGCAGATAAGCATTCAAAATCATTTATTTATAGCACAGAACACAAAGCGTCAAAGAGACTACAGGCAAGCCACAGCCATAGCACCCTTCGGGAGGGCAGCTGGGAGCCTCTCCCATCCTGCCGAGCCGGCTCAATAGAATGCTTCCAGATGTGGTCTGCCCAGGGTAAGCCTGCAGAGGAGAAGATATGTATGGCAAGGTACAAGGGGGAGAGAATTCAAGACGGAGAAGACGAGATCTCAGTTGAGTGTTAGATTAAAAACTCCAGCAAGAGCCTTTGAGGACTGAAGACCCTGTCATTGGAAGGGTCATGCCAAAGAAGCTGGGGACCTTTTAGGATACACTGGTGGGACACCTATGTGGGCGGGGAGTGTGGGTGGATCAGCATTTTCTACCACCAGTTACCGCTAAGAAAAAGAAACTATGCTGACTGGTGTTTCATTCCCAGGGAGAGGCTTGAGCCCTCTCTCGCCTCTCTTCCTTCTGACCAGCTCCCTTCCTGCCCATGACAGAAAAGCCTGTCGCCAGCCCTGATAGAACACTGAGCACCAGACAACCTCTAAATCTCCTGCCAGCCTGAGATTCCAGAATGTCCTAGCACTGGAGCTCTTAGAAGGGGGGAGGAAGATCAAAAAGTGTGTTGCATAAACAATTATTTCTGAGGAACAAAAGGGATGAGAAGTCGGAGAATTTCAGAGTTTTAGAACGGGAATTGCTTCTTCAAGAATTTCAACAATAAAAGTACTTTTATAACTCCAAGTGTGTATTTTGTTACTGAAAGCCAAAAATAATATACTGGCTGATCAAAACTGACAACACCAACCTCAAATGTCACTGAATGCTGAAAACATGTACAGCCAGATCCGAATTAACAAGATTCTATCTAGACCATCAAAGTATATGGCAGCTTGGCTCCTTGTCACAGATGGTCAGTAATAGCTTCAAGGCCAGTAAAGCAGCCAGTCGCAGAAGGAGAGCCATGTCCTTCACCACCAATGCCTCCCCTCACCCAATGTGATTACCTCTAATGCCAGCTGAGGTGCCAAAACCAACAGTGGTGTGTGCAGGCAAATGGTAGCCCCTCGTTAACCGGCTATGTGGCGTTCAGTACAATCCAGGAACAAATGGGAGGCCATGGAATCTGCAAGGGTAAGTGTGATATTTTCATCCATTGTCTCTACACTTGCAAGTCTCTGGTGGGCTGCTTGGGTGCCTTGGTCTGAGCCACGAGAACAAGCTGAATAGGGGACAGATCCTTATTCTCCGGGAGCTCACTTGATGTGATAGCACACACTTGCTATCGTGGCATTTGAAAGGCTGCGGCAGGAGGATTGAGAGTGGGAACTCAGCCTTGGCTGCACAATGAGATGTTATCTCAAAAACCACCACCACCAACAACAACAAAAATGCTTTTAACATGGAGCTTAAATTCTCCTTAGGAAGAAAGTTGATTTTTTTTTAATACATTTGTAAAAAGTTTGTTGTACAATAATATGAATGTTCTGCAAAGTTTTATAAGTACAAAGAATACCTGTGCCGCGCATTCCCGCCCAGGTGCTCACCGTTGACAGTCACTGCACTTGCTCTATGAATGAGCATTTGAAGCTGAGCTTCATGCCTTGCCACTTCTAAATACTCCTACATGTTTGCCCAGAAGAAGAACCCTCTACACATCAGCACCCTATGTCGATACCATCCAGAAAGCACACACTGGCTCAATAGCATTGACGCAGCCCCTTTTCAGTTGTTGCTAACCGCAGATGGAGGACGCTTACAAATGAGTGTTATTTTGGCTCAGAATTTCAGTGGAAAGTCGAGGGGCTGCATCTGGAGATGGCCTTCTTTCTGGGAGAATCAGAACGCCATGGAGGGGATTATACGTTTAGACATACAGTCTGGAAATGTAAATATACTTTGGCCTCCCCCTTTTCTTATACAGCTAGTATAAGAAAGTATAAGTTGGTGTAGCTACTGAACCACAGGATCTTTATTTAATGCTAATCGGCCTCGCATCTAAAACATCACCATAGTCATGTTAAGCCTCTACCCTCTCAAATGCCTCATGATGGAGATTAAGTTTTGGGGACTGTACTGGCTAGGTTTGTGTCAACTTGACACAGCTGGAGTTATCACAGAGAAAGGAGCTTCAGTTGGGGAAATGCCTCCATGAGATCTAGCTGTGAGGCATTTTCTCAATTAGTGATCAAGGGCCCCTTGTGGGTGGGACCATCTCTGGGCTGGCAGTCTTGGGTTCTATAAGAGAGCAGTCTGAGCAAGCCAGGAGAAGCAAGCCAGTAAAGAACATCCCTCCATGGCTTCTGCATCAGCTCCTGCTTGAGTTCCAGTCCTGACTTCCTTTGGTGATGAACAGCAGTATGGAAGTGTAAGCCGAATAAACCCTTTTCTCCCCAACTTGCTTCTTGGTCATGGTGTTTGTGCAGGAATAGAAACCCTGACTAAGACAGGGACATAAGCCCTTAGAGGGCAAGCACAAACCAAATCCCAACCTCCTCTGGGGCCCAGGGTGCCATGAGGGATGCTTTCCCCTGGGGATGATGTCACTGTGGCTTTCTCTTCCTGGAGGCTTTCCTGTCATCTTTATGTGTTCACCATTCTGAAGAACATGGGCCTTAACTTCGCCATGATGCCTCCCCACATGGGTGAGCTTGATGCTTCCGTCTGATAGAGAGAGGTTAGGGGAAATCCAGCAGGTATGACTCTGTCTTCCTCACTAGATGCTGACCTGTTTCAAACTGGTTGACTCCCAGTCACATTGCTAACTAGGCTCTCTAACATAAAGTCATCATATTTGCCTGTAATTTGTTAGTATTTTATGATACCAATCCCCAGGCTTGATGGCTGGTCTATTTCCATAATCCTACCTTTATTGATTTGGTGTCATACTTTAGTTTTTAAAATAACTTTATTTTAAGTGTGTGTGTGTGTGTGTGTGTGTGTGTGTGTGTGTTAGCTTGTACATATTTGTGTAGGTGTCTGTGAAGGCCAGTAGAAAGCATTGAGTCCCCTGGAGTTAGACTTACAGTCTGCTATGAGCTGTTTAACAAAGGCACTGGGAACTGAACAGGGATCCTCTGGAAGAGCACCCGTTGCTCTTAACTGCTAAGCCATCTCTCCAGCCCCTACCATCAAACTTTAATATTCTTATCAGTGTGAGTCCCCATGCTCCCTATTTTGTTCACTGAGTTGTATCTAATACTGTTATTATTAATTTCCATGCTCAGATCATCTCTCATCTTTCCTGGCTCAGCTTGAAATCAATCTTTTCTCTAAGTACTGTTTTCTTTTACTAATGAGTGAAATTTAAGAACTACATCTGACCTATCATGCTCATGGTTGCTGCTTAGTCTAATCTGGGAAGAGAGAACTTCAACTGAGAAACTGTCACCATCACATTGACCTTTAGGAAACTCTGTGGGGAACACTTTTTCCTTAATTAATGATTGATGTGGGCAGACCCAGTCCCGGATGGGTGATACCACCCATGGATTGATGGCTCTGGAATCTATAATAAAGCAATATGAGCAGGCCAGGAAGAGCAAGCCAGTAGCAGTGTTCATACTCCATGGTTTCTGCTTCAGGTCTGCCTCCAGGTTCCTGTCCTGCCTGTGTTCCTGCTCTGGCTTCCTTCAGTGAAGGGCTGCAGCTGACACATACAAGTCTAATAAACCCTTTCCTCCCCTAGGTTGTTTTAGTCTGTGTTTTATCCCAGCAATAGAAACCAAACTAGGGCACATGGCTTCAAGACATGTTCAGTAGATATAGCTAGGAAGCACGTTTATGCATATATGTGCATACAAACATACTATTTGTGTGTTTGTGTATGTGTGTGTGTGTGTGTGTGTGTGTGTGTGTGTGAGAGAGAGAGAGAGAGAGAGAGAGAGAGAGAGAGAGAGAGATCCCTGGGTCATACACACACACTTGCTCATTTATTCATCCATCTCTCAAGCTTGCTGACCTCTCCTTTGCCTGCTTCTGCCCTCACCATACACAGTGGGTGCAGAGGGGACTCTGTCCAGCCTGCCTTTGTGACTTCTCCTCTTCTTGCTGCTAACTGTTCTGTTCTGGGAGAGGAAGGGACAATGGGAAGGGAAGGGCAGATGGAAAGGGCTGCTTGGGCCTTTGAGCTTCCTCTAAGCCTTGCATGCTTTCCTGTTCACTGTGCCCATTTGCACACATGCTATCTAGCCACACTGCATAGATGAGGACTGACAAAAGGGGGAAATATCACAAAATGAAACCATTCTCCTAGTGTTACACAATGGTGGATGACAGCCGTCAAGACTAAATCTGGTAGCTAGGATTCACTGTACAACAGATCAGCAGAGACCCACAGTATACGGCATGCTTACCCTCTCATTCAAGTGCTTTGGGCATTGATTGGTATCGGCTACTGTCTCTTTTTCTCCATATGCTCTGGCCAGTGTGGGTCTTGCAGAATACTGAGGCCATATAGAGGGTGTAAGCATTAACAATCATGACAAGCAAAAGGAGAGCTCACCATGACAGGACACTCTAAGATAGCCCCCGATGAATTATGTAGTTGCTTAATCACCTCTCCCTGAGAGCAAGCAAGACCTCTGATTTGCTTCTATCCAACAGGAAGCGGCAAGCAATGCATGCCATTCTCACCATGACATCACCCTGTGATATGAAATGATAATAGCAAACTGGAGTGAGAGAGTCTCCAGCTCTCCTTGAGGAAGAAAGCTGTCATCTTCTAAGAACCCAGGGAACCCAGAAGACACATGGTAGAGAACTGAACACAGCCCACGGAAGGCCTAAGCAAGCATAGCATGGCCACGAGAGAGCAGAAGGGCTTTGGCGTTACCTCAGAGGACATGAAATTTGCCTTGTGAGCTTGAAGGAAGAGCTTGGTCTCTACAAGGAACATAGCTTACCTGACACATTGGCTGAAAGCTGAGGAGACTCTGAGGGAAGGGTCCACTTAACCAGTGCCGGGGTTCTACACCACAGAAACTGAGCCCCGAAGTAAGTGCATGCTGTGAGGGGGTGACTCCATTTGAGGTTATTTATTTTGCACAATCACTTCTTCTTGAGTACTAATGGTAAAACACGATCACCTATTTTATAGTATTACTGATGAGGTTATGCGGATGTAGAACATATTGTTGTATATATTTGCTCCAAATGTATCTGCTAGATGAGAATATTGATTCATTTATGATGTGCGTCAATAGCACTCTGGGAAAGAGAAACACCTAGATTTTATAGACCAATAATTCACTGGTGCTTATCACAAGTACCCCTTACATTAAGGAGGTAGAGAGTGTAATGGTTCAGAGAACAGACTGCAACCAGATACCCAAGTTCAAATCCCCACTTGACCACCTTTTGATTGTATTACAGTTATCTACTGCTACACAGAAAATTACCTTAAAACACAATGGCTTAGAATAACAGTTTTCAACAAGGTTGCTCTTCTGTTCAAGCAGGTGCTGACTAAACTCATTCAGGCACCTCAGCACTCTTGCACGTGTCTCTCCTGGTGCATAGTATACTTGGACTTCCACCCAGTGTGGTGGTTTCAAGGTGGTTAGGATTCTAACATGGCAGCTGGCTTCCATGAGGGAAGACAGATTGCTTAGCATCTCTTACAACTCAAGCAATCCATCAAAGCCAATTTGGAGAGTGACAGAATAGCCTCCACTCATTTCCACTGAGTGAGTGGTAAGAAAAAAAAAACATATAGCTATCTTTAACCCCCTGTGGTTTGGTTAAACAAGTTATTCTCAAGAACTAATGGCAATTTCTGCTTTGCAAAGTCATTGTGATGATTACGTGACTGCATCCGTGAAAGCTGATTATTATAGTGCCTGAACACAGTCACCATTATGTAAGTACTTATTATGTCACTAGACTTAAATGGAAGTGTTGTTCCCATTCGGAGCTGTCAGCTCCTGGGGAGTATGCATTATGCTTAATACATCTTCGTCCTTTACAATTCTGACACTTCAGATATGTGAGCCAAAGTGGTATGAAATGGAACAATATTTGACCTTTTTTTTTTGTCACAGAAAGATGGCTATTTCATTCAGCTCTACCTAGTAGAATGTGTTTAATAGGTGTTTATTGTGCGTGCACTAAGGACTTGATTATTATTTAAATTTTTTGCATAGCAAATTGAGTCAACCAATAGTACCTTTAATCTGCCCATTGAAAAATCGCCTTACACGCCTAACAGTCTCCTATTAGGTTTCTAATAGACATCCCAAGCTTAGCATGTCCAAAAGTAGGTCTTAGTACCAGTGACCATCGAGTGCCCTGCTCTTGCCCAGTGTTCACCAGTTCGTTATTACTGTTTTGGAAAGTGGTTCTCACTTCCTCGCAGGCGATTCTCCATCAAGTCTTGACAGGCTTCATTCAAGAGATTCTCTCACTATGCTTCTGCAGGACCTCGTGACTCCAGGCTCCCTTATCTCTTACATTACCTCCTCAATGCTCCCTCACTTCCACGTCTGATCCCCAACTCCTACAGTCTAGTCTTCAATCAGAGCCCCCAGTGATGATTGAAAAGCCAGACTTTGGTCCTGGCCATATACTCCTGGGACCTGGCCCCACCACATGGGGCTACCTACCCTCTTCTCTTTTCTGCCCTTTCACCATTCTGGTGTCTGTTGTTATATAATTAAGCTCTACAGCTTTCTGTGATATCCTTCCCCCAGATACTGGGGCTGTAAAGAAAACAGCAGCAGCAGCAACAACAACAACAGCAACAGCAACAGCAACAGCAACAGCAACAGCAACAGCAACAGCAACAGCAACAGCAACAGCAACAGCAACAGCAACAGAAAAATGCAAGCCAGCAGAAGACATCAAGCCTACAGCTCCCCTTTTGCTGTTTGGAGAAAACAAATGTCCCAGATTCATTTAGCATTAGGGAGAGGTATTTGCAAAAGCACATTATGTAGCTCTTTCCTCCCAATTTAAACCATTCCCTCCCTCCCGGATGGGAGAGGGAGGCTCAAGTGGCCCAAGACACTTACAAGACTCAGTAGCTCACAAAGCTTACAAGACTCATGAGGCCCCTTTGTGAGGGGATGTGACTCGTAAACAATGTCTGAGAGGAGGTGCCTTCAGTGGTATAGCTGCACAAAAGTTTCACAAGGGACTCCAGTGAGGCAGCTTCAGGGAGACGTCACTAGTGCGCGGGTGTGTCTTTCAACGATGTATCTGTCTAAGAATTACTCGGACAAGTAACTCCAATAAACTCGCCAAGATGGGTAGAATCGGTTTTTTGGTCTGCTGCTTCCCCTATATCTGAAGACAATAAACATTTCTGTCTCTCCCAGGAAAAGTAATATAATACACAGTGTACAGGACTGATTAGAGCAAGAGACTTCAAGGAAATATTGAGTAGGGATAGTCTATATGAATATGAATATGAATATGAATATAAATATAAATGTTACACCTAAACATGTAGGTATATCATATCCTGTGCAGTTATATAATAGTAGAGAAAAGGGAGAACAACACAAGACATTCTATGAAAAAAGCCTTGATTTTGCAGAAGATCCTATGTTCTCTATTCTACTAGAGGGCAGGAAGCAAGGGAGGCTGATGAGTTCCCTGGACCCACACTGAGCCTCACAGCTTTCATTTGCCCACAGAGAGGAGATGACTTCTTGGCTGCTGGGTCGAGAGGAGTGAAGAAGGCCTGTGCTGCCTGGGACTATGCATGCTTGTGGGAAATGATAATAACCACAATAACAGCATTTATTGAGGTGCCAGAATGTCCCAGGTATGTGACTCTCTAAGCACTCTGCATATATGTACATCCATTTAGTCTTTAAAATAACATAATAAAAAGTAGTTACTTTTACCCCATTTTTCAGATGAAAAGACTGAGAGACTGGTGCTAGAGCAAGCTTGACTCTATAGCACTTCCTTTACCCAGTGGGTAAAATAGAAGACGGGGGGGGGGGTAAGCTTGACTAGAACACCCAGTTTGGCTCTACAGGCAAGGGGAGTCAAAGGCACAGGGGAGGTTTCTCAGGCCCCGGGGTCTTCCTTCCAAGACTTTCCTCTTCCTGACTCCACTAAGAAGCAGGAGCATCCACCATTGCCATAACCAGGAAGATGGTTCTAGATACTGGATAATTCTCTGACTCTGCAGTTCTGAATTATCCCTTTGAAAAACTACCCATTTTTTTTTTAAAGAAGAAACACATTTGCTCAGTTTTATTCCTTGTCTTTGGATAGCACACAGAAGCCACTTAGAGCTTAATATTAACACAGTACATCAATGTCTGCTGGGCTCTAAGTGGCGCGTGTCACGCTGCAGCCGACTGCAAATGGAAGAAATGGGCACAGTCCCTGGGAGCAGTCACATGGGAGAACTCAGACAGGAGTCCTGCTCTCCCCATGAATCCTTGCAGGAGGTCAGAGAAAACCCATCCATGGCCACAACCCATAATGTGGCCACCAGCATTAGCTCTGCTGCTTGGCAAAAAAATCTGTTCTGTGTCTCAGTTAATCTCAAATATATGCTAGTGACACCCAAGACTCACCTTGAACCCCACTGGTGGCTTCAGGGATATTCAAGTCAACTCATGCTAGCCTAGGCCGTGCATCCATCTGACCACACCACAGGCATTGGTGATGGTCACGCTTTTCTTGGCTTTGATCTGCTTCCCTTCCTTCCCCTGTTCTTCCTCTTCCTCTTCCTTTCTTTTCTGTGCCTGGATTCTCAAGACTCCTTCTCTTTTCTGTCTAGCTCTTTCCTTATGGCCGCTCTATCCCTGTCCATTTATCACTGTCTTCAGAGGAGAGCCTTGCATGTGTGCCCTTGCCTGTCACAATGTCACTTTTTTGGTTGCCTCCTCTGTGTCTATCAAGATAGCTGGACCACAGGCTTCCAGCAGTTCTCCTGTCTCCACTTCCCACCTCCTCGTAGAAGCAACAAGACACTGATGTACATTCTGCAGTCTGACTTTGATGTGGGTTCTGAGAATTCAAACTCAGAGCTTCACACTTGTCCAGCAAGCTCTTCCACCCACCAAGCCATCTCCCAGCCCATTCCTTTCTAGTCTTTATATGAAAGGCAAGACTCACCAATTGGCTCAGCTGAGCATAGAAGCTAGGCTTGTTTTGTATACTCTGTGTCATTTCTACCTCTGAGGTCTTGTCACCCCAGCTGTTAAGCAGTGCTGCTTAAGTCACCCACCCCCCCCTTTTTTTTCTGATGACCTCGAGAGGATATTTCTCATGGGGACCAGCACAGCTGCAGTTGGATCACAGCGATCAATACACTAACTTTGGAAATTCATTTGTTCTTGACCCTGGACCCTGCATCCCCTCTCAGTAGGCTTCACGGAGACAGGTTCGAGTACAAACAAGAGCTTTAACTTTAGACAATTTGGAACAATCTCTTTTTCACTCTTCCCCTAACAAAAACTTTACCAAGATGACTGCAAACCTCACAAAGCTGCAGTGACATCTTTACTGAGCATAGGGTTGAACGGGGAGTGAAGGGGGAGCTAGCTGGCCCCAGAGAGTAGGAGCATAGAGACAACTTCATGAACGGAGACCAAGGCCTCTTTGACAGTGATTGCAAACTCCTCAGTCTTGCCAAGTGGGCCTTCCCTCAGCTCCCTGTAGACCTCAGTAGACACAGATTTTGTCCTAAAAGACCAACAGACGCAGTGATCATTGAGATAAGGCTATGTCCTGCTCTAAGTTACTCTACAGTGTATAAAACAGCAAAATTTTAAGGCCAGGCATTGACTTGATTACCTTCATTTTACCAGCAGCTTCTGACTCCTTTTTTGAGGGTAAAGGAGGTTTGTGCCCCTAAGCACCATCTATCTGGCATCACTCATAGAGCACAGATTGTTAAATGACTTATTTCTGATACTAGAAAGGATCCCACCCTATAAACTTAAGCTGAGACTATCCAAGCTGAGACTATCTAAGCCCATGGACATATTAAAATAAAACCAGGAGAGCAGACCCAAGGACTTACTAGACATGCCAGACCAGAGAAAGGGCGTGACTCCCACTGGACACATAAACTTGAGAATGTAGCACAGCAGCTGGAGAAGAGTCCTCCATCAGCCTATCAACAGATGCCTGGTCTGAGCATCAAGGACAAACAGACAAAGAACTCACAACTGTCCCTAGGGCTTCTGCTTCTCTCAGCCCCCTGCTGTAGATGTGGCCTAGTCAACCGCTACTGGCCTATTGTTCACCTTCTTGCCCATCTGGACCTGAACCAGCTGTGTCCTACCCCAACTGATTTCTTCCCTCTTGTCTTTGCAGCTGACTCTATCTTTGCTCTTAATCTTGCCTTTCTCAAAGCCTGATCTCTACAGCAGCAGCTTCTTCTCTGTGGCTGGTCTTCCCTATCTCATCAATACAGATCTTCATTTGCCTTCAGCCAGATTACCAATAGAAGAGAGATTATCTGGTAAATGGCTGTCATTTAAATGGCTGTGCCATGTGAATTTATTGATATTCAATAAAAAGCTGACAGTGTGGAAAGGGACAGGCATGCTTGTCTGTGTTTCTCATGACAACCCTAACAACCTAGCTGGGCTCAGCCACCTGTCCTCAGTGGGCCAATTATAGAGATAATGATAGAGATAAGCAAAGGATGGAGACTTGCTTGATGTGACCGAACTGTGGAGACGATGAATGAAGAAACCTGATGATCCTTCAAGGCAATCTTTGGGGTCTTGACATGTTGGGGTCCTGACATGAGGTTTAGTTTACATAGAAGGTGAGAGGTATGTGGATCCTAGCTGTACTGGATACACCAACACTTTCAGCTCCAGTCTTTCCTGCAGTGTATTTATTCTCCAATCTCTGGTGGCTCACCAACCCCTTCCCTGCTACATCTTGGAAAGGGCCTTTGGGTTTAAGGTCAAACTTGGAAATTAAGTCTAGGTTCTATCACATTTTTTCCCCAGGAGATTTAAGACAGCAAATTATTTTTTTAATTGGATATTTTATTTATTTACATTTTCAAATGTTATCCCCTTTCCTGGTTTCCCTCTGCAAATCTCCTATCCCATTCCCCCTTACCCTGCTTCTATGAGGGTGCTCCTCCATCCACCTACTCACTCTCACCTCACTGCCCTAACATTCCTCTACACTGGGTCATCAAGACTTCACAGGATCAAGGGCATCCCTTCTCATTGATGCCAGATAAGGCCCCTTCAGCTCCTTCAGTCCTTCCCCTAACTCTTCCATTGGGGTCCCTCTGCTCAATCTGATGGTTGGCTGTGATCATCCACATCAGTATTGGTCAGGTACTGGTAGAGCCCCTCAGGAGACAGCTGTACCAGTCTCTTGTCAGCAAGCACTTCTTGGCATCAGCAAGAATGTCTGGGTTTGGTGTCTGTATGTGGGGAGGATCCCCAGGTAGGGCAGTCTCTGGATGGTCTTCCTTTGTCTCTGCTACATTCTTTGTCCCTGTATTTCCTTTAGACAGGAACAATTCTGGATTAAAATTTTAGAGATAAGTGGGTGGCCCCTTCCCTCAACCAGGAGGGCCATGCCTAAACTCTGTATATGGTATTGACAGGTTCTCCTTCCCCTTTGTGGAGTATTTCAGCTAATGTCATCCCCATGGGATTCTGGGAGGCTCTTGCTTTCCAGGCATCTGGAACTTTCTGGTTGCTACCCCCACTCCCCCACCCCCCATTGCTATACACCTCTGTTCAGTTTCTTGATCCTCTGTACATCTCCTCTATCTCCTGCCATACCTGATTCTGCCCCCCCTTTTTCCTCTCCCACACTTCTCTTCTTTCCAATTCCCTCTCACCCTCTACTTCCCTTGATTATCTTGTTCCCCCTTCTAAGTAGAACTGAAGCATCCACTCTTTGGTCTTCCTTCCTCTTGAGCTTCATGTGGTCCATGAGTTGTACCGTGGATATTTCACGCTCTTTGCCTAATATCCACTTATCAGTGAGTACATACCATGTGTGTTCTTTTGTGACTGAGTTACCTCACTCAGGATGATATTTTCTAGATCCATTCATTTGTCTGTGAATTTCATGAAGTCGCTGTTTTTAATAGCTGAGTAGTATTCCCTTGTGTAATTGTACCACATTTTCTGTATCCATTCCTCTCTGGAGGGACATCTAGGTTGTTTCCGACTTCTGGCTGCTATGAACATAGTGGAGCATGTGTCCTTATTACATGTTGGACCATTTTCTGGGTATATGTACAAGAGTGGAATAGATGGGTCCTCAGGTAATACTTTGTCCAATTTTCTGAGGAACTGCCGGACTGATTTCCAGAGTGGTTGTACCAGCTTGCAATCCCACCAGCAATGGAGGAGTGTTCCTCTTTCTCCACATCCTCGCCAGCATCTGCGGTCACCTGAGTTTTTGATCTTATCCATTCTGACTGGAGTGAGGTAAAAGACAGCCAATCTTATCCAGGTATTTCATGTTACATTCCCATGGAATTTATCTCCAGATCTAGTTTTTCATCAGTGATCTGGAAGAAAGATGTCTGCATGTGAGGGAGGCATCTAAGTAGACATGGCAAGGTATAAAACTGTTTGCCCAGGATTCTGTAGATAGTCAGACGATGAAAGTGGAGGCCGTGATAATAGAAGGTCACTAGAGAAGTCAGGGGAGTGAAGGGGACACACCTGATCTCACTCCACACTGCCATAAGGAGATCAAAGCCAAGTTCTACACTGCCCAACCCCTGTGTCTGTGACAGGGAGATAACTGGATTAGCCTTGAGCTTGCATCCAGCCACTCACTTGAATATCAATGAAGGAGGGCAAGATTTCCCCTTGAGGCCTTTTTAAAAATCCAGTAGCTCCTTGTATATGCTCAGGTACATATGGCTATAAGACTAGACACCTAATTAGATCTAAGTTAGAGCTTATCAATGTGGCTTTGCATTTTACTCTTTAATTTTATTTACTCTTTAATTTATGTATGTGCCTGCATGTGTATGTATGCACACGTATGCAGGTGCCCACAGAGGCTAAAGAGAGCATCTGATCCCCTGGAGCTAGAGCCAAAGGCAGTTGTGAGGTGACTGATAGGGGTTCTGGAAAATTGAACTCTGGTGCTCTGCAAGAACAGCAAGCATTTATCACTTGAGCTGTCTGTCCTCTGGTTCCTCATCAGTGTTTTGGTACTTATGTAAGTGGTGCATGCACGTGTGTGTGATACTCATGGAGACTAATCTTTCATTCAGGAAACTATCTATAAATATATCAGGATGATTGAGGGGCTCTGAGAACACAAATGTTAACCATGTAAGCTGAACAGTCTAGCCTGGTGTTCCTCAGGCCCCAGAGTCCAAACCAGGATAGTGTCTGCTTTCATTCTGTATGGGTCTATGCACAGTTCCTTGCCTGAAGTCTTTGCCCTGGAACATCATCTGAAACACTACTCTGGAGGTTCTAAGGTGAGCTGGGGCCTGGTGAGTAACTGGGAAGACTCTCCAGGGCATTTGTGAATGCATATTAAGATAGATAGATAGATAGATAGATAGATAGATAGATAGATAGATAGAGACCAGACATGCCACAGAAGGAGACAGGGACAAGATGGCCGAGAGCTCCTGTGCTGGGCTTTGCCCTTTCCTTATCAGCTTTGAAAAAGAGAAGAAAAGAGGATTTTCTCCGCCCTCCTTTTTTCCCAATAAGCTCTGGAAGCACCAGGACTTTGAGCATAATCCTTATTGACTCCATCTGTCAGGGGGGCGGGGGAGAGGTGGGGAGAGGAGTCGTCTTGGACTGTTGCTCTTCAGTCCTCTTAGAGCTGCTGGGTCCTCCCTTCCAGCTGATCCTCCCCAAACCACAGCCTCCACACACTACCAGGCCTCTAAGTTACAGGAAGGACTGGAGTCATCCTGCAGGGCCAGGCTTGAGGGCAGTGAGTTGGAAGGATGCCCAGGCCTTTTTGTCTTCCTTCCATCTTGGCTCGAGGCCAGAGATGAGGCTAGTGAAGATGAGGACTTGAAAGAAAGCCTTAGAACTGAGTGCTTCAAACAATTGCTGAAAAAGGAAAGCTCGGCTTTCATTATTCCTCCAAATTAGGGGCCTGCTTTGTATTTTATATCTATTCTTAGAGCTAGAAACCGAAAATAATTTTGGACAAAATGCAGAAGTGAGCATAAGCTCTTCTGAAACCAGGAGAACCAACACCTCCAGATGCAGAGCCACACTGCCCCAAGGTCATGCTTTGCTGACAGGCCCTACTTTGATGAGCTGTGGAGACAGGGAAGGGAATCGCACCCCAGACACAGCAACTCCACATAGGGTTCTATATCCCCAGAGTCTCCTGTGGGCTCAAGCAAGGTTGCCATCAATGTTGTATGGAAGATAAACTTTTTTCTCTCACCCTCTCCAAAAACCTACTAGCCTGCCTCTCTTCTACCTGTGTGGATTCTTAAGGGTTTTCTTCAGCACACCCCACTTCTTGATACCATCTCAGACTTTGCCTTCCTGAGAGCTTTTCTCATCACCTGGAACAGTCAGGATTTGCAACAAGTTCAAGGAAGGAATGAACCAACACTGGGTGACAGCTAGAGACTATGGCAAGAGCAGAGGAAGCATGTGGGGTCCGATGTGGGATGGCTACAGCATTTTGTAAGTGGTGGTGGTGGAGGGGCACAGGCACAGAACCTATCAGCACCGCCACCAGCAGCCTGAGGAGTTTCCTTTCACCTGGGGGACCTCTGCTGATGTAAAACTGGACCCTTGGCTATGTCACAGAATTTGAGGCAAAGCCAGAGGAAAGGAAAGTTACAGATTTTATTAAGTGTTTAGAGTTGTATAGGAAAAGGACGGTGCAGAATAGCATGATCTTTTTGAGAAAGAGGGGGCACTTGGGTGTTTTCATAATGTGTGTGTGTGTACATATATATGTGTATGTATGTATGCATATATGTATGTATGTTTTTATACTGTGACTTTCCAAGTTTTACTTCTCAAAGAATGTGATAGAATACAGTTTAGAATTTATATAAAAATGCATGATCTGGTTTACTTATTTTTTTTGTCTTAAGGAATTTCCTTTTCTCTATAAAGTTGTAAAGTGGTTTTGTGAACGGGGTTGTTGAGATTTAGGGGTGAAAGAAGAGAGCTGTCAGGGATAGATCCAAGGTCACTTCCTGGATTTAAGTAGGAACAGCTCACTTGCTGTTTTTGCTCATCTTTGCTTAAGATGGCCCCAGGAAAACATGAATTATCTCTGTAGGCAATTCTGGCTTTTTCAATTGTGTGGAAATTTCTTGACTCTCAGTTGGCAAGGAAGGCACACTGGATTCCTGAGGTGGCGTAGTACATCTTTCCCTTTTCATGTCTTCTTTGCTTTCTGTCTCTTTACTCTGATTTCCAGGAAGAGGAAACAGTTAAAAGATATTAAAGGGCCTGAAACCCTCATGGTGTTCATCTGAAGTGAGTGCAGGCACAGATGTAACGTAGAAGGCTCCCCAAGAGAGATAATCTTTGAATAAAGACCTAAAAGTGAATTGGTTATTTCTAGTTAAAAAGGTAGGGGTGGGGGGCTCCTAGCCCAAAAGAAGACAAAATCCTTGAGGTGAGAAAGGAATCCACTGAAGCTCAAGGGAGAGCTTTATCTAAGGGAATGCAGAATTTTGAAAGGGCAAAAGTAAGTTACAGCCAAGATTTCTGGTTGCTGCTGCTGATGGTGGTGGTGGTGGTGGTGGTGGTGGTAGTGTGTGTGTGTGTGTGTGTGTGTGTGTGTGTGTGTGTGTGTGTTATAAGAAGAAACCTTGAGCTCATGTTGGGATGGGTTAGGAGACTACTCAGAGGATCCAGCAGAAGCCTGTGAAAATTAGACAAGGTAAGACTATAAAATGGCAGGCAAACACAGCAGCAAAGAAAGTATGAACAGCAAAACCAGCTTGGAGAATATTTTGTAGAACTTAAATAGAAACTGTCTGGCTAGGACTGGGGATAGAAATGGAAGTGAATGTTCCCTTTTCCCTGATTTGTATAATTTGTTGGCTAGTGCTGCCAATGAGAAGAAAGAAGGAGAAGTAGATTTGTGTGTTAAAAGAGAAGAAAGGGAGACGAGTGTATTTCATGTACGCATACCTCGGTTTTGACAGTGAGAGGAGATTGAGAATTGAAGGGATGGATGGGGATAAAGATAATGATGTTCCTTCTTTTGTTGGAGGTGCAGGAGACCGGAGGTTTTGGGGAAATCCCCAAGGAGAGAATGCAGTGTCTGCTGAACAATGACATGCTACACAGCCACCAGCAAGAAGAAAGAACGGTTGTCAAAGGTTCTGTTACTCAGAGAAGTAGGCACTTTTCTGAGGGAAAGTGGGTTGGAAAAAAAGGAAGCCTGAAGGGTCAAACTCAGCTGCTACAGATGGAAGCAGACCATGAGAGGCAAGAGGCCAAAACAGAGTGAGTAGGAGTCACCGGTTGATGATGGCATTGGTCTGAGGAGCTGCAGTTATCTGGGAGATGAGGAGACAAAGGATGATGGAGGGCTGGAAAGAAGGTAGAAAGCAGAGGTCAGATGAATCACGGCTGAGGTAACATTTGCTGAGTCTTGTCCTGGATGTCAGTTCTTTTTCACCCATGTAATCACAGAGGCTGGAACCTGCAATACTCTGCAATATTACCAAACAGTCACTGCAAAGTGGGAGGGACACTCGTCACAACCATCCTCCCAAGCTGCAGCTCAGAGCCAGAAAGGACCTTGTTTGGTGATGCTCAGATCTAATGAAGTAGTAGAGTTGAGATCCAAATCTCCAAGTCCTGACTCTCAATTCTGTTATCCTTTCACCATGACAGACCCCTGTCTGCCTTGCCAGACCCACAATGCCTTGCCCCCCGCCTTTGTTTGTAAAACCAAATGATTCCTTTAAGGCAAAAGGAGAAAGAGATGAGTTGGTGGCCTATGAGAAAAGCAGGGTTGACGAACATTTTGTCTCCAGAGCTTCCTGTGAGGACAACCAGGTGAGTGACTTCTCCTCTCCTCTCCCCATTCCCCTCCCTTTCTCCACCCCTCTCTTTTCCTCCCTTTCATTCCTGTGCATTACAATATGTATTCTGTTACTTAAACTTTTTAAATTTAAAACTAATTTTGATTTTTAGGATATTTATCATGTCTATAGGCTTTGGGGATGGGGATTGGAGAAAGGCAAAATGAGTGCTGGGTCTAGAGGTTTATCCATGGGGATGAACATGGGAGTAAGTCAAGACCAACCTTTCTCTGACCTGGGGGTGGGGAGAGTTAGTGAGGGATCTAGAGATGAGTGAGCTCAGGAGAGTTGGTGAGGAGTAGAGATACGCTTGGAATTAGGCGGTAAGTTCTCTTGCAGAGTCTTAGCAAAAGTCTCTGTCTGGAAGTGAAGAGTGTTCATAGTGGCTTCAGTACTATGAGGATTTCCTAGAAGACAAACGTGCTCCATCTCTCTTGCTCCTTGCACATAGTCATTAGCTCTGTCTGTTCATCTGTAACCCTTTAGTTGTAAATTCAATATGAATCCATAGGGCCCTCTGTTTCCCGGTTCTTAAACTTCAGGAGAAATGTCATGGAGTCTAATTGGTTCCCAACTTGAGACAGGTGCCACACCCCTGGCCTGATCGGCTCTGGTCAGGTTTAGGGTCTTCAAAATTCAGGAAAAGTGCTGATGATGGGGGGGGGGGGTGGCTATGGCAATAAAAGAACAGGATCTGGGAGAAAATGTCAAAGGAGAAACTATGCCGATTCAAATGTCTCCAAAAGCAGTGAGCAGCCAGGAGCCTCTGGAAAGCCTCCGTTCACACCCAGCTCATCAGCCTAGATGTCAAGTTGCCTCTTTGGCATCATTCAAAGGAGACAGAAAAGATGTGGTAAGACCCCCATCATCTCATGCTTAGAGAAAACTAGAGAGGTAAGGAGGAGGAGATCAAGGGAACTGAACTTAGTGGCAGGGTACCCAGAGCAGCCAGTCTGTCCAGGATGGTTAGCAGAGAATGAGGGTGGATGAACTGAGCCAGTTCACAGCAGAAGCACACTGAATAAAGAGTAAAGACCAGGGAGTGTGGGGAAAGGGAGAGAGGTCACCGGGTTGTGGCTCACCCTGGAATTCCTGGGTGGTGGTGTCTAGACCTGAGGCCAGCTTGCTGGGTGCTCCTCCCTCCCTGGAGCAGTACAGTTGACTCACAACTTGGACCCAGCAAAGGCCTCCTCCAGACCCTGATAACCGTGAACACAACCAGTGAGAAAACAAGATCATTATCGCATCGGAATACCCTGACAGGCGTGTGAGACAGTCCATCATGCAGAACCAGCCTTTTTCTGCCCTCATCACCTCCTGGGGGATGTTTACACATTTTCATGTTTAATGTCACTGCTGTCTTAAGAAGCTGATCTCCTAAACCTTCACACTATCCATCCAGCTGATGCCAAAGGCTAAGGCTGTGCCTCAGAGCTTTTGAGGCTGGTGGCCAGAAGTCCCTTCCTCCCAGGGAGAACCCTGGATTGACAGCCCCCCCACCCCATTACTTCTTATTCTCCTTTGCGAGACTGGGCTGAGCTGCAGTGGAAAAGACAAACGAAACATGACCAAGTGTGCAGCCTTGTTTTCCAGAGGCTCTGAAGACCAGAAAGATCTATATCTTTCTGGGAAGACTCAAAGCTCTAGGAGGAAAGGCTCTGCATCCTGAGCAGCTGGTCAGCATATTCTCAGCCTGATGTGACTATTGAACTGATGTATGACACATGACACCTTGGACTAGGATACATTCCATTCCACAAGCAAGCCACCTGGAAGCAGTCCCCTGTGGCTCTTGATGTCAGGTGGAAGAGTCAAATCTGTGCTAGAATCTGCCTCAAGAAAGAAGAAGCCTGCTGGGCAGTGGTGGCGCACGCCTTTAACCCCAGCACTTGGGAGGCAGAGGCAGGCGGATTTCTGAGTTCGAGGCCAGCCTGGTCTACAGAGTGAGTTCCAGGACAGCCAGGGCTACACAGAGAAACCCTGTCTCAAAAAAGAAGAAGAAGAAGAAGAAGAAGAAGAAGAAGAAGAAGAAGAAGAAGAAGAAGAAGAAGAAGAAGAAGAAGAGGAGGAAGAAGAAGAAGAAGAAGAAGAAGAAGAAGAAGAAGAAGAAGAAGAAGAAGAAGAAGAAGAAGAAGAAGAAGAAGAAGAAGAAGAAGAGGAAACGAGCCTGCCTTTAGATGAGGGTTGAATGTCAAGGCATAATTACAAATTCCTGGCCATTGGTCAGCAAGAGCCTCCTGAGCCTCAGTCCAATCAGTTCTCTCTCAGAAGTCATATTTTCATATGAAGTTAGGGTTAAATATAGACAAATGGCCTGCTCTGGGAAGATTGTGCCTGATTAGGTCCAAGTTCTAGTTTTTTCCATCTAGTCATTCACTCACTTAGCAACATCACTGGGGACATTCTATGTGCTAAGTAAGCACCGTTCAGAGCCCTAAGAACACAGCTGGAAACAAAGTAAGCAGTGCCATCCTCATGGAGTTCCCAGTAAGAACCTGACTACTGTTTATCTACAAAATTAGAAACTCGCGCAATAGTTGATAAAGTGATAAAGACATTGGTGGAGTGCTGCAGACATAACTTTCAGGGGCCTAGAATAAGAAGTACCGTAGTCCCCAGGAACAACTGACACGGGGCCTGTAGGCTCTCACCCCAGGGTTGTTCTTGAGTTCCGTAAAAGTAGAAGATGCTTCCCCTTCTCTCTCCGAAGAACCTACATGGTTCTTTTCCTCTGTAGAACTCATGTTCTACTCCTACCGTGAGCTTGCTGGGCTCCAGCTCTAGAAGCCAGCACAATCCCCTAGAGAATCTGTTTTTTTTTTTTTTTCAACTTTTATTAGATATTTTCTTCATTTACATTTCAAGTGTTATCCAGAAAGTTCCCTATATCCTCCCCCCTCCCGGCCCTGCTACCCTACCCACCCGCTCCCACCCCCTGGCCCCGGCGTTCCCCTGTATTGGGGCATAGAATCTGTTTTGATATTCAGTTTCTTGTGCTCAACTGTCCACCCTGCTCAGATATGATCTAAGGTAGTGGTTCTCGGCCTTCCTAATGTTGTCACCCTTTAATACAGTCCCTCATGTTGTGGTGACCCTCCACCAACCATAAAATTATTCTCATTGCTAATTCATAGCTGTAGTTTTTTTAGTTATGAATTATAATGTAAATATCTAATGTGCAGGGTAGCTGATATGTGATCCCTGTGAAAAGGCCATCCAACTCCCAAAGGAGTTGCATGACCCACAGGCTAAGGCATCAAGACTGGTGACTCAAAGGGGTTCTGGAGAAATAAGGTAGTAAAGGAATATGGAGAAATGACTAGCATGTTCTCTCCACCTCTCCACTTGATGATGGCTATCTCTATCCATGCAGGTAGGCTCTCTGTAGACCCATTCCCTCCTCTTGCCCTACAAAAAGCAGTGGCATTGAGAAGGAAACCCACCGATGCAGGCCCAGCCCTGTTGCTCTTGCCTTTTATCCTGGGGAATTGTACCGTGGTAAAGAGAAACAGTGGTAAACGCAGAGCAAGAATATTCCCATCCTTCAACCTATTGCCGCTGAATTAGCAGCAGAAGAAATCATGTTTTATTATAACTTCATAATAATTACAGTTATAACTGAATTCATGTATATGGAAAAGGCAGAAATCCCATCACTGGATTAATATGAGAGGCCCTTCAATGGGATTTATTGAGCAATAAATGAACTGCATATACTTGGCGTGTGACAGAAACCTTTACCCAACACAAGCTTTAATTAGCTATTGTGAACTGCAAATAGCTCATGTCTGGGAGAGCATAGTCTCCTCCTCCAGGCAGTCTACCCTGCTTCAGGGGTTGTGTTCACAATTTCTCTCTTCTCTTCAGAGCAGAGCTCACATGCACACATTTCTAGTATGTAGCAAAGGTCACAAATGTCTGCCAGGATGTTGAAATAAATCTTTTCCATTTGCACACGGCTTTATGGTTTTTCAAACATGATTACAAACATGACCTTTCTGTTTGAAAGGTCAAGCAGAAAACTCTTATAAAATAGAGATATATGAACATTCAGGCCATCAAAAGGCTTAGGGCCATCAAGTGTGTGTGTGTGTGTGTGTGTGTGTGTGTGTGTGTGTGTGTGTGTGTGTGAGAGAGAGAGAGAGAGAGAGAGAGAGAGAGAGAGAGAGAGAGAGAGAGAGAGAGGGGTGAAAGCTCAGGGCATTTTCCAGAAGTTAATAAGCCTATAGTCACATGCAGCCAAGGAAATCCTGCCTATGGGTACCTGCTGGCCACATCTCTAGAAATGAGTGGTAAAGGATGGCACAGAGGCAGTCAAAGGAGAAGCATAACATTTAGCAGGAAAATAAGTGGATGTCCAAGAGGACTATGACTATCCAAAGGGCTTCTCTGTGTAAGTACCAAGTGGGATCTCACGGAGGTAAGCATCTTGGAAGTGGTGTGCTGATAGAAGATAAAGCTGCTTTCCAAAAGAAGTTAGCGTAGCAAACTGAGTTCATTCCAAGGCACAACTTCGAGAAGAAGAACCAGTCCAGATGCCACCAGGACATCCTCAATGGTGACAGACACCTGCAAGTTTTAACGTCTTTTGGTTTTCTCAGCTTATCCTTCCCCGATGGTGTTCACTGTCTGCGGGCAGTGTGACCAACAGTGGAAAATGAGTAACTGTCAGAAGCACAGCCATGAGCTGTAAAGTGGGCTAAGAAGGGAGAGAGATGTACTGAGTACCTAGTACTGTCAGTGCTGAAGAGAGTCTCCCTCTGCATAGGTTCAGGACACTAACACTGCGATCCTGCATATCCAAATACACTTATCCTGGGTTAGTGTAAAACTCACAGACAAGGAGCTTCCAATAGTGACAGAAAGTCAAGTGTTTTACCTAAGTGTGGATTTTCTCCTCATTTGCTTTGGGGAGTGGTCAAATGGCCTGGTTGCCATGGGGTGCAGCTTCTTCACACAATTTGGGCATCTCTCATTATGGAAACATCCTTTCTTATCTCCAACTTTCTTCCACATGGGCTCGTTTTCCATTGGGCTTCAAACCCCCAAAGCCCTTTAAATTCAAAAGATTGGCTAGAGTTTGTTGGTATCACTAAGTCTCAGGATTCTTCTCTAGTGCTGGGGAGTTCACAGTTCAAGTACTTGCTGGTGTTTTATTCCTAGCACCTAAGTTGGGGTGCTCACAAAAGTAATTTTGACCACAGTTCCAGAACATCCGATACTCTCTCCTGGTATCTCCAAGCATGGCACCCACATGTATAAACACATACTCAGACACACATGTATATGCACAATGTGGAAAAAATATAAATAAAAATAAAATTAGCCGGGCGTGGTGGCGCACGCCTTTAATCCCAGCAATGGGGAGGCGGAGGCAGGTGGATTTCTGAGTCTGAGGCCAGCCTGGTCTACAAAGTGAGTTCCAGGATAGCAAGGGCTATACAGAGAAACCCTGTCTCAGAAAAAAAATAAAAATTAAATAAAATTAAATATTTAAAAAATAAAGTTTCTTTTTAAATTTTCAGTTCAAGATGGACATAGAGAATGTCCACAAGAGTTGGAGCCTCATGTCCCTTCAGAGCCCAGTGAATTACCAGACAGTGACAGTAGCAAGCCTCTGTTCTGGGATGGTCTAGTCCCCCTCAGAGCCTGCTCTGTCACCACCATAGCCACGGTGGCTCCTGGGATTCATGATATTGACTGCAAGATACTTCCTATATAGTCTTCTCACTGTGAGGAATCTAAATACTTAGAAGGTGGATGATGGAAGGATTCTAGATGCCGCCATGCCTACATTATGCAGATAAAGGTCATACAATGGCCTCTAGCTCCTTCCTGGTCTAGAACTTTGAAAATAACTCCTCTAGATCATTCAGAGGCAGCCTAGGGGCCTGGTCCTTAATCCGAGATCTGTGATACCTTAATCCATGGGTATCAACTCAAAAAAGCACTGCCTGGTAGATGTTCATAAGTCCTCTTTGCTGCAAGTGTGAATAACTTTGTCTGGTGAGGGGCTTATTGTTGTGGTGGTTATTTTATATGTCCACATGGCTAGATTGAGAGTACCCTGATACTAAGTGACATGCTGTCAGCATGTCTGTTCCACCCAGTATAGGCTGAATAAAGTAAAATCTTCTTCCTAAGATGGAGAGGAATCATCCAAGCCACTGGAAGTCAACGTGCAATAAGAAAGAAGCCTTGGGGAAGCTGGATTTCTTCTTTATTATCAAGCTGTGATATTGGTCTTCTCTGGCACTCAGTTTGGAAGTCATAGGATCAGATCTTTTGGTTGTCAGGCCTTGGGACTGGTAAGAGGCTAGGCCTTCAGCTCTGCCAAATCTCCAACCAGCTGATGGCCGACTGTGGCCATTCTCAGGCTCCACGACCACAGCGGTCCAGTCCTCACACGCTCTCTTCACAGATACTCTGTTGGTTCTGGTTATGAGGACTCTTTGAAGGCCATTGTGGTTCTGGGAGAATAGAATGTTGAGGCAAGAAGGAGACAGAATTGTAGCATTGCTTACTAGGAGGTCTGCTTTTTGCTAAGCAATGTTATCACACACTCCATGAAAGCTGATGTAACTGCAGGGAGCCCAAGCAGCCATCTTCAGAATTCTGGTATTGTTTCTTTCTTATTCTGGATGCTGTTTGAAGACTGTATTCAGTTTGTGGTAATTAATTCAACAGGCCACTTAGGGCATAAGACTTTTCTCACTGCACATATTATTTTAGCAAAAAAAGAGAAAAGTTTGAAAAAAGTGGCCTTATATAATCCTCCCAACCATTTACAAAGCAGGTCTGCCGTCTTCACTTTACAAATGATGACACTGACATACAGAAAGGTTAAAGAACTTGACCAAAGCCACATAGTTACAGTGACACAGCATGACAGCAGCAGGCTCCAGCTGAGGTTTCTCTGGTTTGAGAGCAGGATCTTCCCCTCACACACTCACGCTGTCTTTCCCCTCTCCAACCCCACTGCACAGGAAGGGTGGCCTTCAGGGACCTTCTTATCTTCAGCCTCCTCCAGGCCACAAGTGTGTGGACCAAGCTCAGAACACACACACTAAAAGCTGGGCTTGGTGAGGAGCATTTGCAAGTCAAGTGCAGGGGAGGCAGAGACAGGTGGCTCCCCAGGACTCACTGGGTAGCCACCCTAGCCT
This sequence comes from Mus minutoides, assembly GCA_902729485.2. NCBI lineage: Eukaryota > Metazoa > Chordata > Mammalia > Rodentia > Muridae > Mus > Mus minutoides. The sequence goes on along the minus strand of LR750027.1, from coordinate 774,919 downwards.
ACTCAGTGAGTCCCCAAACCAACGAGTCTCTCTCTCTCTCTCTCTCTCTCTCTCTCTCTCTCTCTCTCTCTCTCGCTCTCTCGCTCTCTCGCTCTCTCTCTCTCTCACACACACACACATTAAATAAAGATAGATAGATAGATAGATAGATAGATAGATAGATAGATAGATAGATGACCCCTGGAGAACAACCGTTGAGATTCACTTCCACCCTTCACACAGACACCCACACATATGTGTATACACACACACACACTCACACATAATCATCAGTGCATGCACAGATATGCATATACAACCACTCCCCAACTGGAAAACATAGCAGTAGAGAAGACAGGATAGCTACAATGGTCAAGAAGCTCTGCTCTGACCTGCCCTCAAAGAAAACATTCAGATTGACAGGAGAGGCATTGAGAGCTGGAACGGGAGAGCTGGCATAGGTCAGCAAGGACACCAGCAGGCATGGATTCCGTTAGTTCCCCAAGTTTGAGACTGCTGTGAAGAAGAGGTGCTTTGCAAGCCCTCTAGTGGAGGGAGGCTAGATCTGGGGCTAGGTATCTTTTTAACTACGTTTTTTTGGGGTGGAAGAGCTACTGTCAAGGTGGCTGATGAGCCCTGTATCCCCAATGACATCGTAAGATGTCGTGACCAGACTAATTAGGTTTTATTAATAGGCAAGCACTTCATGAATTGTAATTAAGCAGATGTGCATCTGGTGGCAGTGGTGACAGGGTGGGAAGAGGTGGCTCTGGCTAGCCCTGAGCTTCATTAACTATGAATGCCTTGGCACAGGCTGCACAGAGAACTCCCCCACAAGCCATTGTTAAATAGCCTGCCTGAGCACTATGGGGTCTGAGGTCCTGATTTATTCAAGAAATATGCTTGGAGCTCACTAGATATTGTGTTCTTTGGGTGAGACCCTGCTGTGGGTGAGGATGCAGAGGCTAGAAGGAGTCCAGTTATCCAGATTTTTCCAGAAACAAGGAGGCCATGAGATACTGGGGACTTGGCAGAACACCCACCCCACACACACACTGAGCAAGGCAAAAAGTCTTTGCGTACCAAGAGGCCACAAGGGTCACCCTGGCATGCATCCGAGAAGGCAGGAACAGACAGAGCTGGAGCTGGGCCCAAACCCCACATAGGGTACAGCCCAGGAGACGGAGAAGACAGGTCACTCAGCACGGAGGGAGTCTGGAAGCAAGTGTTTAGACAAGGGGAGGAGGTGTATTTAGCTTATGGAAAAACAGAGTGCAGAATGATAAAGTGGGCAATGGAAAAAGAGGTCTGAACAATGAGATGGGCCCCTCTTGCTTGCAGCCCTGACAGGAAGGATAAACTGTCCTCTAAACCCATCCTGATTTTCCACTGGATCTCTGGGAAATATCCCAGAATCACCTTGTGCATTCTGGAATCTGAGATTGTTTTAGCTTTGCCTTCATTCTGCCTTGTCACTGCATGTTCCTGTGGATCTCACAGCACATCCTGCCAAAAGCAAAGACAAAAACAAAAAACAAAACAAAACAAAACAAAACAAAAAAAACAAAAAAAAAAACCAAAACACTGGAATACTCTATGTATCTTTTCCTCTAGCATTTTTTGATGAAATACCTTTTCACCTTTCCTTCAGAGGAGCCTTCTCCGACTCTAGTTAGAATCATCCGCAGCGTGCTGTTTCCGTTTTGTGGTTTGGGGCGGGATAGAGGTTGATGGGGAGTGGAGGAAAAGGCCCCAGCTAGGGTCTCTCTGGGCAGAAAGCCCAACAAAGGCTCTCAGTCTCAGTTTTCTTGACTTGAGAAGGGGGAAGAGCACAACCCCTTCCTCAAAGGGTTGTGAACTGTAAGGCACATGTCCACTACAAGCCGGCTGGGAACTCTCTACAGTCTTTGATTATTAGCCCTGATGTGATGGCTGGCCGGCTGGTGTCAGCTCTCTCTGTACCAGCATTAGTGTGGCTGGTGGCCTTGGATGCTTAGCTGAAGGAATTGGTCAATGGGCTAGGCAGAAAAATGGTGTCTTGAGTTAGTGGCTTGTGCCTGCCGTTTATTTCCTTATGCAGGATCTCAGGAGCCTATGTCTTGGCCAAGTATTCACCCGGGGCACAGAGAGAATGAAATGAAGTATTTGGGGTGGCATAGGCATGTATGCCAACCTCAAAGCCCTAGCATTTTAATTAGTTTAATTAATGATGGCACCAACTGGCTCATTACCTGATGGAATTAATGGGGATCATTTGTCTCCCTAAAGCAGCCGCTTGGTGCCACAGAGGTTGTCATGGCAAGGAGGAGTTCGGGCATGTTCTGTGCCCTGGCTGGATTCTTGACTCTCAGCCTAATCTGCCAGCTCCCCTTTCTCTTCTGGAGCATTCATTCCCCAAGTCACAGCCTTTGCAACAGTTCCTAGCTGCTGACTTTCACTTTGCTTCTGGCCAAACATTTTATATCGAAGTACAAATGTGGACAAACATTTCTAATAAATAACAGTTATGATGCCAGGCAGAGTCGGCGTGTGACTGTGATCTCAGCACTTGGGAGGTGGACATCAGAGGATTGGGAGTTCAAGGTCATCCCTTCATTACATAGCAAGCTCAAGGCTAGCCTGAGATAACATGAGATCCTATCTGAAAGAAAAAATGCACCAAAGGTCAACAAAAACAAGAACAGCAACAGCGGAGGTTGACTGCGAAACACTCTTAAATATTTCTCTTCCCTAATATGTGAGTGAGTCTACATTGGCCTTGTCCTCAGCCTTTGCCATCAGGGTCTCATAGCCCTCTGGGAGCTTCTGGAAACTATCTTAAGAGGAGCTGGTCTCTTGCCTCAACGGCTGATTTAGGGATAAATTTGAGGCAAAGCAATTAAGCTGCAAAGTCAGGTTCCACTCAGACATACGGATGGTCTCTTCCCCTCCAACATCTGGTCCCTCAGTGCCAAGCTCCTCTTCCCCCTCTCAGCCGGAAAGAATTGCCTTCTGCAGCCAAAGCTGAATCCTACCTTCCTTATCTGGGAGCAGAATCACAGCATGCTCAAAAAGGACCCGTGTCCTTTCTGAGAAGCCCAGAACACACATTCTGGGTGAGAGAAAATACTGCCTGGAATCTTTCCATCCCTGGAGCTTACAGCTGTGTGCAGCCGTCTGTGGGAAGACACTGAAACGCTCAACTCCTTTAAGGGAATGTGATGGGTCGATAGGAGGGAGAGCTCCTGCAGGAGGGAATCGGGCTTTAAATCTCTCTACAGAAATAATACTCAACTGTTCCTGAATACTTCCAGCAGTGAATGGTTGGCCACCCAGAAAGCAGTGCCTACCACAGAGCGTGAATGAGGCAGAAGCTGCGATGATAAAATGAGGGATATACTTTCTGGCATATTCTTGTCACATTCATAGCTCATTGATGTTGCTGTATGGATGGGTTTCTATAATGTGTGTGTGTGTGTGTGTGTGTGTGTGTGAGAGAGAGAGAGAGAGAGAGAGAGAGAGAGAGAGAGAGACAGAGAGAGAGACAGAGAGATGTTAAGGTACAACAGTGCCCTAGTCTTCCAGGGCATCCCAGGAGGGACCATCCAATGGGGATGAGGCTCTGCAGCTGGGTAACATAGACAGTGGTAGACACTAGGCCCATTTCCCATCCTTGCCTCCCCAGCAGCCCAGGTCCTGTGCCGAGCCAGCGGTGCAGCACCGGCTCTTTCTGGTGCATTTCTGACTGGAGGCTTAGCCCAGTGGCTCTGCTTTCCAGGGTATGGAAGCACACATAGCATCCAATCTTTTCCTTCTGGAAGGTCGCAGTGACTCGTTAACAAAGTTCTTGCCGCCGGATGGGGAAAGCAGTGGAATGGAAAGGCAGGAGGAGAAAACAAAAACAAAGAGGAAGAAAAATTAAAACTGACTTTTGCTTTGAAGAGGCCAGCTGCCTCGCCATGCAAAGCTGGTGCTTGTGCTCAGCAGCCTCTCTGGATCGATCAGGCACTGATCACCTCATAACGTGGCGTTGAGGCAGCAGGGGCCAGTGGAGAAGCCATGGTGAGGGAAGCTTTGCCAACCACACCAGTACAGAGGTCTGCGGGACAGCTTCTAGCTGAGTCCCACACTGCCTATGTGCCTCTGCCTATACACCGTTCTCACATTGCTTTAAGGACCAGAGGATACCAACTCCTCACTCCAGGGCCGGCAGTCCAGACATAACTTGATATGCTTACCTTGGTCAGCATGTGTCCCAACTGTCAAATGCTTACCCCCGTCTTCTGAGGCTACTGCTGAGTATCATGTCAGTGACATAACTGGCCCCCAGAAATTTCAGATAGAATTCTGGAGCATTTTATCAATCACAGCCTCTTGCAAGGCTGAGGGAGGGAGAAGCAACAGAGTAGAGGGGGGTCACTGACCTTCATTCCAGAACCTTCTATGCACATGCTCAGCCTGCATGGGGATCATCTGGTATCCTCAGATGAACAACTCTGACATTTGCAGCCAGCATGAGCCATAAGGCGTGGTGCAGCACAGTCCACAGGCTCTGGGGTTTGAGGGGCAGGAAAGGGGGATGGCGACACCTTCAAAGAATGGAAGATGCTGTTAGCACGTCAGTCCAATTATGGTAATGTGCTGGAGTAATTGGCCCTCCAAGGGCGCAGGGGCTGCACATGAGTACAGTAATTGCAGGTTCACTTGGCTCTGCATTCTTTATCCCACTTTGGTGACTAATTATTAGTATTTAGCAAGTGGATATTGTCATCTCTGGAGCAGGTGCAGCTGTGGCTCAGGCACTAGAGCCGGGGCCAGCTAAAGGTCAGCTTCTGCTTGGGGATAATTAATTTTTCTTATACAGATCTCAAACTCACTGCAAGCTTGTCTCTGCCGTTTTGCTTCTAAGCAAGCAAACAAACACACAGACCTTGCAGTTTATTTCAATGCCCTTTCCATTAAAAGGCCAGAACCAACAAATAGTCAGAAGAGGGGGATGTCATTTGTGTACTTCCATTCTACCCAAGGAGAGAGCCGATTTCCAGAAAGTTCCACATGGCTAGGAAAGTCAAATGGCTTGGAGTCGCCGTCAACGTGTGAGTATAGTCTGAGAGCTTGTAACATCTTGTTTGTTTGTTATCAGTCCCTATCGGGCCTTAGACATTCTGTTTATGAAAAGAACGAAAGGGGATGTGGAGATGGAACAGTGAGTGAAGAGTATCAGCGACAACCATGAGGACCCGAAAGCAGATCCCAGAACCTGCGTAGAAGGCTGGGCACAGTGATGCAGGCCTGGGGCCACACCCACTACTGAGGAAGGATGCAGGGGATCATGAGAAATCAGCTTAGCCAATCACCGAGCTTTAGGCTCAGTGAGAGTTCCTGTCTCCGAATATATGATGGAGAATAATAGAGCTAGATACCCTATTGGACCTCTTGCTTCCACATACATGTACCCACTGGGGTTTGCACATACCCATACATGCAACAAAGATACACCCTCACATACACACTATAGTAAAAATTTAAAAAAGGTTAACACTGAGGAAGGGGACTAGCAACAGCATACAGTTACTGAGTTACTGCTGTATATCAGACTCTATGCTGACGGAACACCAGTGTTTACTTCACCCAATCCTTACATTAGGTATAAACCACAGACAATTTTATTATTCCCTTTCCATATTTGTGAAGTGCAAGCTCCGAGAATGTAAATATATCTCTCAAGCTGAAGTACCAGAGCCGACACTTTCACCCTGGGCTAACCGATGTCCATCAGCAACTTTACTCAGCGTTGTATATGCCTACCTTGTTGTATATGCCTACCTTGTTGTATCTGCCTACCTTGTTGTATATGCCTACCTTGTTGTATATGCCTACCTTGTTGTATATGCCTACCTTGTTGTATATGCCTACCTTGTTGTATATGCCTACCTTGTTGTATATGCCTAGCTTCTAGCCTGTTGGTGAAACTGCTGCTAGCTTTGCTTTATGGAAGATCTATCTCTACATCAGCCGAGCCTTCTGGTATACCCCAGGAAGCTCAAAGCTTTAATGTACACACCATCCTATGGATGTCATGCTTGACAAAATTAATCAGTATAAAAATAGGATGGGGACTGGAGATCTGGCTCAGTGACTAAGAACATTGGCTGCTCTTCCAGAGGACCTGAGTTCAATTCCCAGAAACCGCATGGCAGCTCATAAGCATCTGTAATGGGATCTGGTGGTTATGTATCTTTCCTGGTATGTATGAAGACAGAGTATTCACATTCCTAAAATAAATAAATAAATCTTGAAAAAAGAAAACAGGAAGAGAAATTGCTACCGTTTGATCTACAGCACTCCCAAACAGCCTATGTGTTAAAAATGAAGTCCCCAACTTGTCACTATTGAGGGTAGTAGGACCTACAGGAGACAGGACCTAATGGGAGGTCACTAGGGACATGCCTTTGAAATGGTATGAGAACCTGGGCTCCTTTGCTTCATTTCCTGATAGCTGTGATGTAAGTGTATTCCACATACACTTCTCATGTAGTATGGTTATCCTGGATAAAGGCCCTAAAACAGTGAGACCAGCTGAGCGTGGACTGAACCCTCCGAACAGTGAGCCCAAACCAAACTTTCCTCTTTTAGTTGTCAAAAGCTCTTTGTTATAGCAATGGAAACTGACTGAGGCAAATACGGCCCTACCTCTTTCCTGTCTCAGTTGCCTCACAGCCTGTTGGGATAGGAGTTTGGCTAGAGTCCTGCTCACCTTCATGAACATTCTTGTATTTTCTGTTTTATATCTTTTTGACTCCCCAGTAAAGGTCCAAATATACTTGGGTCTTGGAGATGGCTATGTATACTTTCAGCTAAGCCCTAGGTACCCAATGACTCCCGATTTGAAGCAAATTGTGTGTGTGTGTATGTGTGTGTGTGTGTGTGTGTGTGTATGTGTGTGTGTGATGAGATGGGCAAGGCTTTCCCTTTTCTAGTTGGGTTGGCATAGGAAGGTTCCTGTTTTTAGGTTAGCTAGGTAAACAGAGGATATTATAGGAAAGTTTGGAAAATTTCTTACAGTCTACCTACCTGCCTTGTTAAACAGAATCTATCATATCATATCATATCATATCATATCATATCATATCATATCATACTATTCTGAGTAATGGCAGATGAGATGAAAGAAGAGAGTGAGCATGAGGGACTGAAGGGTGGGTAATCTTTTAAGAGTTCAGATTTGTGTCCAGGGCTGACTATTATGGTGGGCTGACAAAATTTTCTTTCTGAGACTCTTGCTGCATCCTATATATTGATGTAGCCAAATGAATTCCCCTCTTTGCAGCTGACCTCCTTCTTACTATGAGATGATCTCATTTTAAGGCTAACCACAAGAGGCTTGGCTGGGCACCGGGTATGCCGTATGCCTGGCATTTGCAAATCTTCATGCAAAGTGCAAGGGTTTTGTTTTTTTTAAAGACAGTAAATAATCCTGTGCAGAGAAATCTTGGAGAGGTCTGCTCTAAGCCATGAGGTGAACAGAGAAGCAATGGCTCTGCCTATCCTCACAACCACTATCTGCTGCTCTTCTCCAAAGCAAAGGCTTAAGTTGCTTTTGATTTTAGATTAGGAACAATCTGATTTGGGGCCAAGGTCTTTTTTCACTGTCCTTCAAAATGTATTAAGTTGTGGTGTTTTTCTGCCTCTGGTCTGCTCAGCTTTGGTTTCTTAAATGCCAGTAGCTGAAGATCCACCAAGAATTTCACCTACAGCCAGGGTATGCGGTAAGACAACACCCACTAAAGATTACCCCCTGCACGCAATAGCAACAGAGAGGGAAATAGTTACACATGACCTTCCTGGAACCCAGGATTAGGATACTTCTCACCTTGATAAAGTCTACTGAAGCCTACATGGCTGCCCCTGTGAGTGACCAGAGTCTAAGCCAGTAGATAGAGCTTTCAACTGTCAGGCCACTACTGCTCATTTCTTCCCCAACTCCCTATTCCTGCTACAGAAAACAAGTTTCCTGTGTACCAGGCTGTCTATGATCAATGCAACATTGTTTCCCGGTTCCTGGACCATCAGCAGACCTAAAAGCAGGCATGTAAATCCTTCCAAGTAAAAGCACTAGGTCGTGGGACAGATGTCAGTATGACTTCCCTTACGAGTCTCTAGGCAGGGGCCTGGCTATAATGCACCAGCTGGTTGCTCTGGGTTTTAGTCTTGGCTGGAAGCTCTATCTGGAATCGAGTTGCAAACACAGTTGGGGTGAGTCTACCTTGCAGTACACAATGACAAGGCTCTGGTATGATTCCTTCCAGATCTTCCTCACCCCAGGGAGCCGATCTGAGTCTTTGCTTTGGCTTACTCTAGACTCCTGTAGAACACTGTGCTTCCAGGTAACAATCTGTGACCATGGTATCCTGTGCCACATGGTCTGGGAATCCTTGTGGCTTCTCACATTGGATATAGTCCTCCGATTAAAACGAAACATTTTTTGGAATAAGGTGCCTCAAACTTGGAGCAGCTTTCAGAAAATGTCCTGGTTCTGTCTCCGCACCAGCATCTCGCTTCAGACCTCTGACAACCAAGAATGGGATACGGAATGAAGAGAAGCTGGGCATGGGGGTGGGGATGGGAAGGCCTTAACTCGATGGCCATACTGGCCCCTCGGGATTCCAGGCTCTGAAGAAGAACCTAAAAATGTGACAAAATATTTATGTTCTTTCACTCCCTTCAGACATAGTCTTTCTTGAGAACATCTGACAAGGTTGCTGGTGAACAGGTGTACCCAGTGAGCAGCCTGCCTGCCTGGCACAGTGCCCAGGAGAGCAACTGTGGCAGCAATAGCCACTGAGGGTTCAGCTCTCATTTACAGAAGAAGTAACCCTCTTGGTTCCTTCACAGACTTATCTGTCACCATGCAGCCCACTGGAGGGACAGACACACTGCCTCTAGAGAAAGACAGGTGCCTCTGAGTTGTCCCAAAGAAATGGTATGAACCTGCCTGCGTAGGTGGCAGATTTGCCTGGCTGAAGTTGATCCAGGTAGGAGGAATTGTTTCGCAAAACATCTGGCTGTGTTTTGAGTTTGAGTCAATGTAATTGGGTCTTTAGAGGGGTGTGGTGACCCACCTAATTCAAAGTAATTTAAGGCTCAGACCATAGGACACCTCTGCCACAGTCTTGGTACAGGCCTCTTTCCCCAGGAGGACACTGTTGGGAGGGATACAAGGTACTGTTTTCAGTCCTGATGCTCATTTGAACTGACATGTCATCCCACATATGGCCCTGCCTTTTCCTCCTCATCAAACTTCATTAGACTCAATAGAGGACTGGAAAGGGCACTGGGACAAAAGAGAGGGGGGAAAAAGGTTGGAAATTTGTGCTCCACCCCTAAGCAGCTGTCTGCAGGTGATGTACTCCTGTGCTTCTCTGGGCTACAGAGACTTTTCTTTTCATGGCTCTGTGCTTTCAAGACTTGGCGTCCAAGTCTCAGACCTAAGTTGCCTCTGGAGAAATTCTCTACTTCCCTAAAATAACTTTTTAACCTAGAATCTTGGTTAGGATATTCCTTTATTTATTTGTTTGTTTGTTTGTTTGTTTATTTTTGAGATAGATTCATGCAGATCGAGCAGGCCCTCTAAACTCACTAGGTAGTTGAGAATAACCTTGAATTCCATATCCTCCGGCCTCCCCCTTCCCCTAGTGCTGGGATTATAGGCATGCACTGTCATGCCTGGTTTAGTGACTGAGCATCCAACTTGGGTTTCGTATGTACTAGACAAACACTGCCATCTTAGCTACATCTCATTTCTGGATTGGAACACTTTTCAGAAAATGTGTGTGTGTGTGTGTGTGTGTGTGTGTGTGTGTGTGTGTGAGAGAGAGAGAGAGAGAGAGAGAGAGAGAGAGAGAGAGAGAGAGAGAGACATGTGAACATATACCTAAGAATGCCAGCGAAGGGTGTCAGATCCCTTGAAACTAGAATCACAGGAGGAGACAGTGAATTCAGCTCAGATTCTCTGGAAGAGCATCAAGTGACCTTAACCACTGGGTCTCTCCAGTCCCAATTAAGACATTTAAATATCAGTTCTTCCCTAACCACAGATCCCTTTCCTGACATTTGTGAACAGTTTTAGTCCATTTCTTTTCTCCTTGGGCATGAGCTTCAAAAGTCCCATGACACACCCTTTATACTCTCTCCTTTTGTCTTCCCCTTGTTACTGGGAATTGGACCTCAGGTAAGCATTGAGCTAGATGACCACTAGCTTCTTCACACCTTATTTTGAGATAGGATAGTCTCACTAGATTGCTGAAGTTGATCTTGAACTCACAATATTCCTTCCTCAGTTTCCCAAGGAGCTAGGTTTATAGGTTCATACGTGTGTGTGTGTGTGTGTGTGTGTGTGTGTGTGTGTGTGTGTGTGTATTGAATTAGGTTCTTGCAGCATAGCCCAGGTTGGGCTCAAGCTAATCTTTCCTTCCTGGCTTAAAAGATACTGGGACTACTAACAAGTACCATCAAAGTCAGAATCCTTTTTTTTTGGAACAAAATCTATTCACTCAACAAATATTTAGAGTGCTTTTGGTGGCTGGCCTGTGGCCCATGTAGTAGTCAGCTATATTTATAACAATGCTCCATAAGAAACTATCCCCAAATTAACAGTGTGCACCAATAGCAAATGTTTGTTTTTACTGCCCAGGAGAAGACAGGCTGGCTACATTGGAGCTCCTCCAACTTTCATGACTGGGCTTAAGTCTGCTTCACTGTGGTCCTAGGAAGGAAAAACTAGCCATGTAGAAGGTTCTTCTTGTGGCAGACAACAAGATCATATGAAATCATATGAAACCATGCAAGTCTATTGAAAGCCTGGGGTCAGATGTGGTGGACTTCACTTACAAAAACATCTTAGTCAAAGCAAGTCACAGGGCTGCAGGGCTGCAGGGCTGGGTTGGAAGGCAGCGCAGGAAGGTAGCCCGGCTGTAGAGTGCTAGCCTTGCCATGAATCCATGCTGCCCTATAGGAAAGAGGAGCAATGAGCATTAGCAAGGTGAGTCAGTGAATACTAAACTGCCAATGAGAAGTGTACAAACAAGCAACACAATGCCAACAAGCTGGGGTAAGTGATTTAAGGGTTGATTGACTCGAGGGACCTATTTTAGAGTGGATAAGAAGACCTGAGAAGTCCTTTATATGAGGAGAAAGACTACTTCAGCTGGGGTTTCAAGGATAAGAAGGACTCAGGTATGCAGATAAGGGGACAAGTGCTTTCCTGCCAGTGGGGATGGTTTATGCCAAGGCCTTGAAGAAACAACAATCTTGATGTGGCTGAACTGTTCCAGTGTGGCTAGAGTGTAGAAAGAAGGGTAAAGCAATAGATGCTAACACTGAAGATGCCCACGGGGTCCAGCTAACACTGAAGATGCCCACGGGGTCCAGTCTTTCAGGGCTCCAATTGGCCACTGTTCTCCTTCAGATTTACCAACTTTGGTGCTACCATTTATTCAATGACGCTCAAACTTACACACACACACACACACACACACACACACACACACACACACCTCTTTCTTGAAGATTCTTTACGTTAATGCCTTGTAGCCACTTTACATATTGCTAAACAAACATAAAGTGGGAGGGAGAGGAGGGGGAAGGAGGGAGATTGAGATGGAGGGAGACAGAGAGAGAAAGGGAGAGAGAGAGAGGGAGAGGGAGGAGAGAGGGAGAGAGAGAGAACTCTAGGCCAGGTTTATTTAGCTTGGGGAGCTTAGAAACTTCTGCCCTGATCAAACAGAGAATTGGAGGGATTTTCTTCTAAGAATCGGCCTACAACCTAGAACCAGGTCTGACAGACAGCACCTGATACAGTTTGGAGAATGCAATTTTGCATGTGAGTACTGGGTAAAGTGTATGCACACATTCTAGGTGCAGTGGGAAGGGGGAGGCAGGGGGGAGGCTCATGGTGCACTCACTTGTGCACGGACACGAGGAATCCCAAAGTTCCTTAATCACTTTTCACCTTGTTTCTTTTTTGTTTTTTTTTTTTTTGTTTTTTTGTTTTTTTTTTGTGGCAGGGTGTCTTGCTGAACCCAGAGTTCCCTGTTCCAGTTAGACTAGTGAACCCCTGGAATCTGTCTGTCATGTGTTGGAGGCACATGCCACGATGCCCAACTTTTACATGGTTCTAGAACTCTGAACACAAGTAGTCATGTTTGCACATCAAGCACTTTAGCCAGCCTCAGGATAGAGCCATGTTTTTAATGCAGCTTTGTAGCTGGCCCTCAACTCTCTCTCTCTCTCAGCACCAGGAAGAGTTTGGGATTATAAAAAAATGTTCTCTATCTTGATTAGGATGGCCTGATGAAGATTTGTCATGACTCATTGAACAATACCCTATCTATAATCACACGCAAATTATAGCTTAATAAAGTTGAATTAAAAGTAAAATATAAAACAAAACAAAAGGAAAATACATTGGAAACCAACCAACAACATCAAGAGGAGTAAAATCCTGACGTGGTCCACCTCTTAAGTTTTCCTGAAGAAATGACACAACATTAAGAGGAAGAGGAGGAAGAGGAGGAAGAGGAGGAAGAGGAGGAAGAGGATGAAGAGGAGGAAGAGGAAAAGGAAAAAGGAAGGGGGGAGACAGTACATGGGAGAAGGAAAAGGAGGAAAAAAGAGGAAGAGGAGAGAAAGGAAGAGGAGAAAGCACTCTGTCAACACTGAGGAGGTGAGTGTAAACAGCTTTCTCTGGTTAGGGTCCCTTTAGCAGGATCTCAGAAGGGGAAGAGACGTTCTCTTTCCACACTGCCATGGACATGGGGCCACTTTTGAACTCTAAGGATTTGAGAGTGTTAATGTTAGTGCCTAAGTGGGGCTCATTCCTGGGTCAGCACCAGCTGAAGGGAAGGAGCCATGTACAATGGAAGTGGCAGGAACATCTGGCTATAAGAAGACAGTGTAGGGTGAAGGAAGTAGGTCACAGAACCTGAAATATCCCAACACTAGGGAAGTGAGGACAGAAAGATCACAGGTCTCAGGACAATCCAGGAGACCCAGACATCTACCTAGAGTACAGACACATATGATGCCTGGCTCTTTACACAAGCACTGGGAACTGAACCCTATCCCTTACACTTGGGCAATAAGCACTTTACTGAATAGGCCAACTTCCAGGATTAGCTCCTTTTGAAATGTGCAATAGCTAGCTCTATGTGCTGTGGTAGTTTTAATTGTCAACTTGACACTATTTAGAATCACTTGGAAAAGAAGTCTTGAGTGATTGTGGGTGTGCCTGTCAGTGATTATCATGATTATATTAGTTGAAGTGGGACGGCCCTCACACTGCACGTGGGTGGCACCCTTCTCTGTGCAGGGGATCCTAGATTGTACTCTAGTGGAGAAACTGAACTAAGTCTAGGCATGCACACATTAAGTTAGTGTTTTGTGTTCTTAACTCTGGATCTCAAGAGACTAGCTGCCTCAGGTTACTGCTTCATGGTCTTCCTCACAATGATATAGTGTGACCTGGAAATTTGAGCCCCTTAAATACTTTTCCCCTTAAGTTGCTTTTTGTGGGAGTGTGATGGCTATTATTGATTGTCAACAGGGCTACATATGGAATGGATTACAATCCAGAAATTGAGCTGAAGAACTGGGCCTTGGCCCAGGCTTGGGAATGTGATTTTTGTGACTCAGTGCTCCAAGACATGCTAATCATAAAACAAATAGCACATTCCTCTACCCATCCGCTTCCTGGATTCAGGAAGTGTTCAGTAATGAAGAACTGGGCCTTAGCCCTTCTTGAGTTCAGGAAGTGTTCTTTCAAAGAAAGTCATCCTGAGCCATCTGCTGCTGGAACCCACTATGCAAATGTGCTGTTGTTAAGGCTCATAGTAACCATCTTGAGAGATAACCTGCACAATTACCAGGTATTCCTTGAGACTTTGTACTTCCTCCTGACTCTTAAATGGTATTTCTGGTATTTTTCACCCTCCCCACCCCTTGAATTGTGGTTTCTTCCTTTAAATATTCCCTTATCAAGCCACTCGGGGCCACGGTCCTGTGTACACCGTGGGTCCCAGAGCACTCTTGGAATAAAAGTCCTCTTGCAGTTTGCATCAAGACCGTTTCTCGTGAGTGATTTAGGATGTCACCTCTCCTGAGTCAGAATGTGAGGGAGTCCTTGCGTTTCTGGGTCTTTCAGAGCGTACCTGTGAGGAATTTTTTTTTCTTATTTGTTTGTTATTGTTGGTTTGTTATTGCTTTTGCTTAGTTTGAAAAGGGTGAATCCATTTCTAGTCTGGACACACACTTTTGATCCTGATCTTAAGGCATGAAGAAACACCTTTAATATGGGGCCATACCATCTGCTAAAAGTCTACATAAGGACATAGAAGAAGGAAGCCTTTGCTCTCTGCCTGCTTGCCCTTCACTTTATGAGCACATCTATTCCTTCGCTGGCATTAGAGCCTACTTCTTTGGGGATTCCAGGGAATATTGAAGACCAGCTGAGACATCCAGCCTTGTGGACTGGGCAACTACTGGATTCTCAGACTTTCTGTTCACAGCCAGCCATTTTTGGATTAGATGAACTGCAGCCTGTAAGTCATTCCAATAACACACACACACACACACACACACACACACACACACACACACACACCACTCCTCTATATCTATGTTTATGTCTACGTCTACGTCTACATCTACATCTACATCTACATCTACATCTATATCTATATCTATATCTATATCTATATCTATCTATATAGAGAGGGGGATATTCATTCTATATGTTCTGTTACTCTAGAGAATCCCAACAATTACAGGGGTGTTTTGTCACAGCAATGAGGAGCCTCTAAGATAGCATCAGCAGCTATCCTTTCTGCACAGACATGTCCATTGGGACAACAGTGCCGAGATGACCACATTTCTTGTCTTTGAGGTCTTCTTGCACACCATTACACTCAAATAAGAAGCCAATTGTTCTGAGGGTCTTAAAGTACATGAAGAGGTATGGAGGCCACAGGGGGCTGACCTTCCAGGTGGAGCCGAGAGCCACTCTGTGCATGAAGACATGAGAGCCTTTGTTTCCATGGATCTGAAAGGCTCAGGGGGACTAGAATTGCATATGTATTTTAGAAGTCAAGTTCTAGGGAAAGCCTCCATGTTCTTTAATCTCCAAGTAGCACGGGAGGTTTGGTTGTCTCTTGTCAACCCTTGCTGCCCTCCCTGCTTCTCTTTTTCTATAGTATAAGTGTTACATTAGGGGGCATTACTTTCATTCAAGCCACTGAAGTACTGTCTTATTCTGTTTTATTCCCCTTCCTATAACAGCTCAAACTAGTGGAGTGGAATATTTTACAGTGAATCTTCTATAACTTGAACAAAAGTGGCTGGCACCCCAAGTCTTGTGTTTTAAACCAGGCATTCCTTCTCCCTTTTCTTTCAATACCTCCTCTTACTGACCCTAGATGAACAGGTTTCTCCTGGTTGAAAGGGGTACTGTATACCTAGAGGGGATAAAGACATAGCTCAGTAGTTACTGCCTGCTAAAGGAGTTAATACAGCTACAAAGCTTGGAATCATGCCTGGAACAGAGGGAGGATTCAGAGGACTTCAGCCACTTACTACTATGATGGCTTTAGTAATTGAGCAGTTTAGATAGGCAGATATTTCTGGAATATGTGCTTGCTCTATGCCAGAAACAGTTGTAGGTGCTTGGGGACAAAGAATGGAAAATTGCTCCTTAACCTTAAAAGTTAATCTAACAACCTTCCTGGAAAAGGCAGTTCTTGTCTTCATTTGAATAAGAATGGCCCTCATAGACTCCTGTGTTTGAATACTTGGTTCCCAGTTGGTAGAACTGATTGGGAAGGATCAGGAGGAGTCACCTTGTTGAAGGAGGCTTGTTATGGAAATGGATTTTCAAAGCCTCCTGCCATCATTTCTGTTCTCTCTGCTTCCTGCTTATCAGTCAAGGTGTGAGCCCTCAGTTATTCCTGCTGCCATTCTTTTGCTCTGACATCATGGAATCTAAACCTCTGAAACTGTAAATCCAACTAAATGATTCCTTTTATGAGTTGCCTTGGTCATAGTGTTTTATTACAGCAGAAAAGTAACCAATACAACAATGACTAATAAGTGCTATAGATATATAGGCCATATAGAATGCTATACAATGGTGATTGCAGTAGGTGGAAGGAAGGATGGAAGGAAAGAAGGAAGGAAGGAAAAAAGGAAGGAAGGAAGGAAGGAAGGAAGAAAGAAAGGAAAGAAGGACAGAAGGAAGGACAGAAGAAAGGACAGAAAGAAAACAGCCAGTAATATATTAACCAAAATATCTATGGTTCAGTCCCCAAGAAAATGGTATGATTTGAGCAAAGACTTGGAAGAGAGTAGTTGTCAGCAGTAGAAAGGGCCTATGGTTCTGTTAGAAACAGTATGACAGTCCATTTCATCTGATAGAACAGGAAATCATAGACAGAGAGGCTTATAGCTGTGGAAGAATTTTAATCCAGCAATATAACTACTCTGATCACATCCAAAGATCTTCTAGGTCTGTATGATCCAGCTGGAATACCAACAAGCCCTTAGTATACACCTTAAATCCCAAACAAGGAAGATAAAGTTAGTTTGTAGAAGAAAACAACCATGTTTAAAAGTGATGGTGAATTGAGGGGCAGACAAAGTGATGAATCAGAGAAAGATCTGGCAGACTAGGATAAGCCCAAGTCTTATGAGAACAAAGAGAAAAGAGAAGATACTTCAGAGAGAGCCAGTGGGGGTGGGGGGCTGGAGGAAGGCAGTTTTACCCAGAGAGTTTCAGAGACAGGTTAAAGAGAGAACAAGCTAGATGCAGGTGAAGACAGGAGGGGCCAGAGGATAAGGACACAGAAGATAAGAACAGGTTGTCAGAGTTAGTTTGATGCCAAGCCGAGCAATTCAGTCAGAGGCTGAGTGAGAAGCCAGATTGAATCAGCCAGCTTGGAGAGGAGTTTGAGCAAGAACAGCTGAGTTAAACCAACCAGCCAGATGCCAGAAAGAACAAGAAAAGTTGAGCTTATTCAGCAGTAAGTCTCAGAGGCTGAAAACATTTTAGCCATAGATAAGATTATATAAAGGCTAGAAGCTTCCAGGACTAGGCTTAGGTTAGGAAACTGAGGCAGTATGCTTTGGAGAAGACAATTACATCAGGAGAATACATGTTATTTTTACATATAGCGTCAGAAATTCATTTTTCATAGTTCTAGGGACCAGGAAATCCAAGATCAAAGCCTGGCATCCCAGTGTCTGGTCAAGGATACAGTTCCCGATAACAAGATGTTATCTTTTTGCCCTGTCTTGACAGAAGATGATTTCTGGGACTACAAGTATAACGACACTAATCCCTTTCACCAGGGTTCTGCCCTAGTGACCTCTGCCTCCAAATAGCATCATATTAAGGTTTGCATTTCAATATGAGTTTTTAGGGGACACACAAACATCCCATTTATTTTAAAATCTCAAAGGGGCTAATGTGGAAGAAGTAGAGAAGGTGGAGGCAGGAGCAGACTTATCCTTCAGGATCTCCAGAGGATTGCTTACAAGAACCTCTAGGCTGTCCAAATCATTTGGTGATCAGGGCTCTGATACAATGTAACATGTAAGTCATGTCTAAGTTATTTAAATACCTATTGCAGTGTAAATGCAATGTAAATAGTTGCTACACTGTAGCTCAGGGAAAATGGCAAGGAAAAGTCTGTGCAGGTTCACAACAGATATAGCTTTTTTCTTTCTTTCTTTCAAATATTTCCCAATCCTGGTTTATTAAATAAAAGGTAAGCTGTAGTGGGTCATAGACAAGAAAATATAAAGATTTACAAAGAACCAGGAACAGGGGTAAATGGGTTTTCCTCCTTAGACTCTCCTAAGTAATACAAGTTAATCATTTGGTTGGTATTACACCCAAGTTTGAGGTACAGCTTGAAAGAAGTCACTGATAAAATGTAATTGTTATAGATACAGTTGTTGGGTCCTGTTAATTAAGGTCAAAGCCTACCATTGTCTGGATAGCCTTCTGAGCTTGGCAGAAAATGGAGGACTCCCTTTACCAGCAGGGCTCCTCCTTCGCTTGTGATAGTCTGTTGTTCACCAAAGAATGATACCTCAGATTCAAATAGAATGCAAAAGCAAGGAGGGTTTTATTCTGCAGAACTCTAGCATGTGGGGGTCTCTCATTCCAAGATGGAGAGAGACAACCAAGTGAGTTCGAAGTCCAAATTTAACTTAAGTTTGGGAATTCCAAAGTAGGTGGCCTTTATCTTACTCCATCTCTAGGGCCGTTCCATCGCTGTGGCATGGGGGCTGGAAACAGTTACTGGGGAGGGGTGGAAGCTTGCTGACTCATTGTCTTAGCTGCAGGCCAGATGGTTGGACAGCTTCTAATGGCAGGATAGATTCTGACTAGCTGCCTGAAGCCTGGGTTTGGTTTGGTTTTGTTTCTAGTAACTGACCTGCCTGGACTTGCCTGGACTTGCCTGGACTCACCTGGACTTGCCCAGTTCTTGGGCCTAGTTTCCAAGGCTGCCAATTCGAAGCTTGTCATGAAGTCAGCCTGACTCATTCCAGCCTGTCTCACTCTGACATTGTTGGGGAGCTTGAAATCCCTATACCCTCTACCTGAGGGATGGCATATAGCCTGCATCCAAGATTCCTGGAATGCCTCCCCATGCTAATAAGGCATCTCAGTAGCTTAGCCTTCAGCCACTGACCTTTGCCCACCATGGATACTCCTAAAGCTATATAACCCTTGGTTCACACCAAATAAAGTGCATGTGTACAAACCACCTCAAATAAAGGTATATGCATAAGCTAAGATTATCTCAGAGAGCTGTTTCACTGAAGTTCATAAGAGAAGGCCTTTGCCCAAAGAGCTGTAGCACTAAGATCTTCAGAGAATGCCTTCTCCCCCAACCCTCCCGCCCACAGCACTCACTCCCAGACAGACTGGGATCCTGCAGAACTCCACCCATTTAAGATTCCCTTCATCCTTCCAACCTGGTCTGCAGCATCCTCTGGACACCCCGAGAGGAAGGAAGCAGAGGACAGGGAATCATAGCTAGCCCCCCAAAATGCACACAGTCCCAGTAAATTTCAGGCAACCCTGGATAAAAGTGTGAGAGAAACAGGTGGGAAAAAGAAGTCAATGATTCTCAGAGGAATCAAAATATTGGGGAAGAAGGAGATAGAGACAAGAAGGCATAGTTCAGCTTCTGTAGTGCAGCAGAGAAATAACAGGCTCATGCCAAAAACAAACAAAACAAAAGAAAGCAGACAGGTGAATGAATCTTAATTTTGTTTTTTAATTTGATTTTGAGGCAAGGTCTCAGGTAGCCCAGGCTGGCCCCTAACTTATTGTATAGCCAAGGATGATTATGAATTTCTTATCCTCTGATTTCTTCTTCCTAAGTGCTAGAATTACAGGCATGTGCCTCCATCCACCCACCTACCGCACAGTGCTATGTGGTTCTGGGGATAGAACTCAGAGTTTCATGAATGCTAGGTATGCATCCTGCCAACTGAGCTTTATCCCTAGCCCAGAACTTTGATTCAGAATAGCAGAGCTGAGAAATGAGGAGGCCTGGTAAGCCAGGGAAGAAAAGCGTCTTTTAGGCAGGCCTGTATGAAAGAGAGAAATCATATTAGTTGAAAACTTATTGTTAAGAGTTAAAGATGGGGCTGGAGTGATGGCTTGGTCACTAAGAGCACTGGCTGCTCTTCCAGAGGATATGGGTTCAGTTCCTAGCACTCACACTCACATAACAGCTCCCCAGTCTGTAACTCCAGTTTTGGGAATCCAATGCCCTCATCTGGCCTCTGCAGGTACTGCATAAACATGGTATCTCACACACACACACACACACACACACACACACACACACACACACACACACAAACACACAACATATACAAACACACAAACACACAACATATACAAACATAATAATGAATTTAAAATAATAAATCATATAGATGGCATGTCATAGCTTATATTTAGTTACTTTGTGTGCATTAAGATTGAACCCAGGGTTACATGCATGTCTGGTAGATGCTTTGACCTAGCTACATCCCTGCCCCTGCCCCACTTTTCTTTTCTTTCCTCTTTTTTTTATCCCTTTTTTGTTTTCCTTTTTCCATTCCTTCCATTATGCCCAGACTGGCCTCAAACTCTCTATGTAGTTCAGGCTGGCCTCAAACTCTCTATGTAGTTCAAGCTGGCCTCACGCTTTCTATGTAGTCCAGGCTGGTCTTGGACTTGCTATCTTCTTGCCTCAGTCTTCTGAGTTTATGTAAGGAGGAGAAGAATATAATGTGGGTATAGGACAGCATCAAGAGCACAG
This sequence comes from Mus minutoides, assembly GCA_902729485.2. Taxonomy (NCBI): domain Eukaryota; kingdom Metazoa; phylum Chordata; class Mammalia; order Rodentia; family Muridae; genus Mus; species Mus minutoides. The sequence goes on along the minus strand of LR750027.1, from coordinate 754,583 downwards.
GCTGACCCCAAGTGTCTGGATGTCAACCCCTGACCTGTCTTTAATTAACATATGACCCTCAGGGAGACCCTCAAGTGGCTGGGCTTGAATGTTCCTCTCTGTTAAAGGAGGGAAATGAGGGCACAGGGTTAAAAGTTCTCTTTGGGGTTTTGAGAATTGAGTGGAATGTTAGGTGATTGCTTACTTCTTTCGTCTGATGCTGTAAACTCAAGGCCAGAAGCATGAGCAAGCAACTCATCACCCAGTCAGTGACTCCTGCCCGTGAGCAAAGGCAGGGCCCTGAGAATCCAACTCTCAGACTGGGCTTGTTTTGTGACAAGGCACAGACCACTCAGAGGGGAAAGTGGATCAGACCCAGACCCTGTCAACCTCTCATGACTCTGGTTTTAGTCTTTCCTTGGAATGGCACCCGACTCTCATTTACATATTCCATAGCTCTTTGTGGAGGGCTCCCTGTGACACTACAGAGAGGTCTCATCATGTCATTAAGCTTTCTTGGAATATTTTAAATCCCGTGTCCTATGGGCTATTTCTGCCCGTGTGCTGGGGTTGAGGGGTAGTGGTGGTGATGATGTAGATGAGACGAACTCCAAGGCAGTCTTTGCCTGGTGACATTCACAGTCTAATGGGGAAAATAGGCATTAAGCAACAGCTATGAATGATTTATTATAAAGTCGTGAGCATGCAAAGTGCTGCAAAGAGAAATACCAAGAACTGCAGCAGCCTTTGCCAGAGGAGCCTAATTTAGTCCCTCGGATTGAAGAAGTGGTATTTAAACTGACCCCTCAAAGATGATTTACAGTTAGATGAAGAGAGAAGAATGTTCTCGGTCAAGGTGCAGCTAGGAGAGGGCATTCTCTTGGGTCCTCTCACAATGCTACCATACTGCCTGAGATTTCAGACAGCAAGCAGGGCTTAAGGCGTGGTACTCAGTCATTCCTACTTACTGTACACTGGGTATAATCAAGTATAGCAGTAAATCACAGCTCCTTATCCACTAAAATGTATCTGTTCTAGCAGAACTTGGTTTCTAGCAGAAGGCACAGAAAGAGAGAGAGGGAGGGGAGGGAGAGAAAGAAGGGGGAGAGAGAGAGGGAGGGGGAGAGGGAAAGAGGGAAAGAGGGAAAGGGAGAGGGAGAAGGAGAGGAAGGGAGAGAGAGAGAGAGAGAGAGAGAGAGAGAGAATAAGAATCTGCAAAAAAGTGTCAAAAGAAGCCACCATCAAGGTGACCTTAATGTCTCAAGCTTTGTATTTTACAAGTTCTTTCCCTTTCCTCTCACCTCCATACCAGAAACCTCTACACCCCACACATGACGCATGTGCACCTGTGTGTGCCCTACCATAGTCACATACACTCAATGCTTTGTGCCCGGAGAAGAACTGGGACAGTGCAGAGCCCCTTTCTGCCATGCTGTGGGCTTAGACAGAGCCAGGGAAGCTATCTCCCCAGAGATCAGCACCCTGGAATGTTGTTTTCATATCCTTTTCCTATTGTTGATTCTTCCGATCACTGATAACACAGCTATGCTCAGGGGGGAATTACAGAGGAGAGACTTCCTATATAAATTCATAACAATGTGAACTAGAAACCTAGCACGTGGTTTTGAATACCAAAAAAAAATTTATGAAAATCTCACATGAAAGGAATTAGTCCTCTTCTCCGTTCTCCTGCTCTGAAGGTGCCCACATCTGTCCCCAGGTGTCTGAAGGTACCCACATCTGTCCCCAGGTGTCTGAAGGTACCCACATCTGTCCCCAGGTGTCTGAAGGTGCCCACATCTGTCCCCAGGTGTCTGAAGGTACCCACATCTGTCCCCAGGTGTCTGAAGGTACCCACATCTGTCCCCAGGTGTTCAGGATGCTCTCTATTCTGTCCCTGGGCTCTCGGGCAGGGTCATGCAGGAGGTCCATAGCAGTCATGGTTGTGAGCAGGAATCACTATTGGCTGTAATTGTAAGCATTTTTATCTTTGGTCAGGTTTTTTTTTTCTTCCAATATGGTTTTCTTACTGGAGGGTTAAGGTCAGCCCTTTGCCTTGCCCCTAATAAAAACAGCCATTCAGGCATCCTGTGACCTCTTAGTCAGGTTGCCCAAGGAGAAGCCAGCATATAGCTGTTCATCTTTGTCTTAAAGTTTCAGCAGCAAACCAAGTGGGCTAGTTAAAGAGCTGCTGATGTGCTGACACGGAGAGGGTTACCCAGTGTCGTTGTCATCATTAGAACCATTCTGGAGAAAGCTGATGGGAGGGGCAGCAAAAGTGAGCCCACCCACTCTGCAGGGAAGCCATTAATACCTGGGCCTCAAATAGAACTCAGAGCAGAGGCACTGGATGCCAATAATCTACTGTTATATTTAAATCAAACGGAACAAACCCCAGCAGCTTGGGAGCCTTGATGGCTATGTAGTCTCCTCCTTCCTGTGTTTCATAAGAGCCCCCATTTCGTGTAACCACAGAATGCCTATAAAGCAGGGGGTTGGGAATCAGAGAGCAGCTGACAGAGGTGTCAATAAGCCAATTTGTGGCTTGTTAGAATGTTACACTTGTTTATCGGCATTTAACGAGACAAGACATTGATGCTAACACAGTGGGAGGGAAGTGGCCTGGACCAATGGTATCCCTCGCTGAAAATTAATTTAAACCCTCTTCTCTTTGTGCCAGAAATGGTAGAGCTAATTCATTACCAAAGTGTTGAAATGCCACTGAAAATGAGCTAGGGTAATAGGGGTAAGTCATCAGCAACTGAACGAAATCCCAGTTTAGCTTTCTTTTGGTAGCCTCCAGTAAATGAGACACTGTGTGATGATATGCTTTATGGCAGGGAAGAGAACAGAGAATGTTTACTTAATTGGGGGATGGGAGGACTGTAGGGTGGGAAATGGAGTGAGGGTCATATGTAGATCTTTGGAAATCCTGAAAGCTGCTGTTCCTGCCCCATAGCCCAGTTCGCAGTCACTTCCATTGATGGAAATTCAACAGCTTCGGTTTACAACCTGTTAGCCTGAAGTGTCTAGGAGCCTGGCAAGGCCGTGCTCTTTTATCCCAATTCTGTGAAATCTCTGTCCGGATCGTTTATAAGATCTCAGTTCCATGTGCTGGCCTCGAGTTGAGTGGAGGTTGGCAGGCCATTACTCATCTCTCTGCTCCATGAGTCCTATTTAGCTGTGATTCAGGTCACGTGGTCCTCAAGTTGTTGTGTCTCCTATTCATTTACTCTTTGTTGTGTGTTCCTCTGGCTGCCTTATTTTCCCAGGGACAGTTCAGACGTGGAAACCACAGAGCTTCTGAGGGCCTAAAGCACCAACAGGATAGAATCATTTGGCTCAGGGCAAACTCTGCCTTGCTGTTCTTTGAGAAGGTACATGCTGATCACTGCAGGGAAGATGGGGGAGGAGTCATGAGGCCAACTTTCCCTGGATGACTGTGCCTTCTTTTGGAGGGCCCTGTATCGTTTTCTCCATTCCAAAAAGGAGTTTCAAGATCTCCCTAAAAGCTCCAGGGAAGGGGAGCATGACTGTGTTCTGTCAGCCCACATTCCTCACCTCCCCTGTCTATATGCCACTTGCTGTAGCTGCTCCCCTCTGGGGGATTTGGGGGTGGTGCACATAAAATTTGTAAGAACTCACAGACTCACAAGGCTCAGGAAACTTGCAAGACTTTCAGGTCTCCTCCCTGAGATTAGACATTCCTGTCCTGGGCTATGCAAGCTGTGAGTAATTTCTAGACATAGGGAGACTCTTTGTGTGGTTGCTTACAAGTTGCATGAGGAACTTCAGGAGTTCAATTCTTGAGTTGCTATCCATGCTGGGGAAGGCTTCTCCGTGATGCAGCTGCTGGGGGTCAGCCATGCTTTTGTAACTAACCCTAAGAAGCCCATTGGTTCAGTGCATTGGACTCGGGCTGAGTAGTTGCTTTGGTTGGTCATCGTATTCTCTGTCTGGGGTGGATAGAAACAGACTCTTCAGGAGGCCACTCCATATTTGCAGTTCTTTGCATAGAGGAATGGAGTACCTCTCTCCACTACTAACTGTTCAAGGACCACGGCGGTCTAGCAGTTCTGAGTTTAGGCTTTAAGAGGTACTGCATGTTTCTGCTCTGCTCACCATCGGGTGCTTTAGCCATCCCCCTGGTCCAGGCAGGAGGGTACGGGATACATGACACAGAGGCTCAGTTGGCTGTAGGTGATCTCTAGAGCTGTAAGCTAAATAAAAAATTTTTTTGGTATGCTGCTGATTTCTGGGGCGATCTGTGTTACAGCAAAAGCAAGTGATAATGTCCCTTTCACACAGGAGAAGAGATTCTTATGTACAAGTAGAGCCATCATTTGCTTGGAGGGAAAAGTCTGATCTCTGCTTGGGAATTATCTAAAACTAAGAGTAATGTATGTTTTCTGGCTGGGGTGTCCTCTTACATAGCTAGGGTGGCTGCTCTGTCACCCAGCTCCCCCCACCTCTGCTATGCCACAAACGCTGCTAAATCTGTTTCACGTGCAGAGGGTCTGGAAGAACATTCCCCTCTGCTTCTGGAGCCTAGTCTCATTTGTCTTCACTCTTTCATGACCTCAAAATAAAAACTGATCTTGTGTCTGTTTGAAACTCTAGATTTAAAAACAAACAAGAAAAGTATATGTGCATATGTGCATGTGAGTGTAGGTGCCCATAGAGTCCAGAAGAGGACATTGAATCCCCTGGAACTGGAGTTACAGGCCTTTGTGTTCTGCAAAACATAAGTGTTGGGAATCAAACTCTGGTCTTCAGACAGGGCTTGGCAGAATGTGTTCCTAACCACTAAGCTATCTTTCCAGGCCCTAGGGATTTGTTCTGAATGATCATTTAAAAACATTTGTTGCACCCCCCCCCAAACACACACACATGGTAGGGAGACAGGCTTCCAAATTAAAAGTTACAAGATCCAAGAGGAGGAGCATGGGAGGATCTTTGTGTCTGGGTAGTCAGCAATTCAGATATCCTCCCCTTTCACACCTTGTAGCCACCAAACAGGGCTCCATCTCCAGCATCATTCCCCTGACTTGGAAGGGTAGTAGATAGTCTTTGGCAAAGCTTTCATAATGTGAGCCCAGGTCCAAGCTGTTTGGATGTGAATTGTTAGGGGATAAATGCCTCGATTATTCGTTTTACTACTCATGAGAGGCAGTCATACCTATGTTTCCAATATGCATGGTTGGCATAACAGCACACAGTCCCCTCCTTCCTGCTGCGTGTGTAAGTGGCCTCTCCCTGGCCAGGCTCCCTGCTGCAAATGTGTGATTACAGGATTAGAAAGGTGACAGAAATAGTAATCATGCCTGTTTTCAGACAGAGTTTTTTCTCAAGGGACCTCAAATGGCTGTGCTCTCATTCATACCTGCAAGGGGAAAAAAAAACCCTAGGGGGCACTTTCATAGTGGGCAAATAGAGCTGCAGAAAGGATGGCAGAGCCAGCTGCTATTGGCATCACAGGCCTACAGCCTGGTGGGTAGAGGCTGTCAGAGCAGAATTTAGAGCCCTCTAGGTTATGCAATTGAGCCTGGGATTGGGGCACTACCTATTGTCATATGGGTGCAGCTTTGGGGCAAAGTCAGCTGCAGTGGGTCAGTCCGGCAGGCCAACAGTTTGGCAAACATGTAACAGGAGCTAGACAGCCATCTTGACTTGTGGTGGACATCAAGGAAGTCCAACAGAAGCTGTCTGGTTTTTGAGCAGACAGAGAAAAGGAGATTTGGGGAATAAACAAAACCAAAAACAAACAAAAACCAAAGCATGGTGGTTCAGAAAGGAGGGTTTCAAGCAGAGTAGAAGTCCTTGGAAAGGAAGGGCTCAGAAGGACAAGGTAGGGTCAGGCTTGGATGAGCCAGGAGGTCAGGTGGATGACCTAGGGAGTCAGGCATGCTCTCTGAACCAGGAAAACGTCCTACCACAGCTCTGTCAATGGCCAGAACAGGACCTGCAGTCAGATCGATTGGCTCTGAGTCACCAACACCACCATTAGATTCATTCTGTGGAAGTAAAGGTGGCCTGGTTCAGCACCAAGAGAGAATTCTATTACTCTGCTGGAGAGTGGTGAAGGTGGGGCCTGGGGTCGGGGTGAGGCGTGGCAGCACAAATGCCATCTAAGCGCAGGCTCCTGGAGGTCATGGGGACTTCAGATTAGTCCCAGCTAGAATGTTGCCTCCTATGTGGAACATCACATATCAGGGCTGTAGTCCTGGAGCTAGTCCTGCTTCATGGATTTTAAGCTAGAAGCCTATGATGGATCTGCCGCAAACCCTGGAAGAGACTAGAAGCCTCCTAACCTTCTTCTTTCCTTCGTTATTATGAGGAATACATGAAATAACACATTAAGTCACTTTAGAAAACTAGAACTATAAAGCTCTGTCACTATTATTTGTGACACAGCAGCATGTCTCTCTAAATGGAATTTCCCCAGGCTGACTTGCTAGCTTAGGGATCATTTAGCTCCTGCTCTCTTTTCTTGAGGCTCCTTCCTTACGGTCCCTTGTACTTCAGTCTTCCAGTAAAGACTTCTGTGATATCAGAGACAGAGCCATGCTTACAAAAGTTGGTGAGGGGCTCTGATCATCTGGTCAAGTACCTACTGTTACCCACCTATGGCCACACTGCTAGTCAGTCGCAGAGCCAGAAAACAGTGTCTGGCGCACAGTGGGAACTCAGTATACCATGCTTGCCACCATCATGATGTGCTTCCACTGAGCAATTCATTTTTACTTCTGTCTTAGTTAGGGTTTTACTGATGTGAACAGACACCATGACCAAGGCAACTCTTATAGGACAACATTTAATTGGGGCTAGCTTAGAGGTTCAGAGGTTCAGTCCATTATCATCAAGGTGGGAACATGGCAGCATCCAGGCAGGCATGGTAGAGGAGTTGCTAAGAAATCTACATCTTCATCTGAAGGCTGCTAGCGGAATACTGACTTCCAGGCAGCTAGGTCTTTAAGCCTATACCTACAGTGACACACGTACTCTAACAGAGCCACATCTTCTAATAGTGCCACACCCTGGGCTAAGCAAATACAAACCATCACAGTGACCTATGAAGAACTTTTTTGGAATGAAAAATAGCGAGGGGGAAAGTCATAGGTAATATTACAAAGGGCATTATTAGATTATCTAATAACACTTAAATCCCTCTGCTCCCAGGAGCCTCCGCTGACGAGGTATTTATTGAAGGCTGCCGTTGTACCTCATCTCTCATCCACATTCCATCATGTTAAGAGGAAATTGCTTCCTTATTTGTCTCTCTCATCTTCCAGACTACAGGCTTGCTTTCATGCAGGGAGCATGGTTCTTCCAAAATTCTGTCCACATTGTAAAATATTAAGTATGTATGTGAAGCCATAGATATTCTTATAATCAAGAAGCCTATGTATTTCTTACTTATCCCTGACTGCTTTGAGCCCATTGCTTAGTGATAAACAAACAAAACAAAACAAAAAAAAACCAAAAACAAAAAACAAGAAACAAAAAGCAAAACAAAACAAAAAGCAGACGAGCTCATTGATTCTAGCTAGACATGGTGGCACATATCTTTAATGCCAGTACTTGGGAAGAAGAGACATCTCTGTGAATTTGAAGCCATTCTACTCTACATACTGAGCTCTAGGCCAGCCAGAGCTACATAGCAAAACACTGTCTAAAACAAAACAAACAAATAACAACAACAACAACACTAATTTTTTTGTTCTTGTTGTTGTTTTTTGTTTTTTGTTTTTTTCGAGACAGGGTTTCTCTGTATAGCCCTGGCTGTCCTGGAACTCACTTTGTAGACCAGGCTGGCCTCGAACTCAGAAATCCGCCTGCCTCTGCCTCCCAAATTCTGGGATTAAAGGCGTGCGCCACCACGCCCAGTTGGCTATTGAGTTTTATTTGTTTGATTTTCTTTGTTAGAGATAGGGACTCACTCTGTAGCTTAGGTTAGCCTTGACTTACTAGCAGTCCTTCTGGGTCAGGTTGCCAAGTACTGGGATTACACGTATGAACGGATGAACTGCTATACTCAGCTGCAGTTGTTATATTTAGGATCTGCAAGACTCTAGTCACCTGTCCTCTTGGAATTTCAGTGTTTATCATTTCTAAAAAGGGAGGAGGGAGTACCTGTGAGAGATTGTTTTTCAATAGTTATTAAATTTTCCAGTGGAAACGACACTGACCAAACAATTCCTCTCCTAGAGAGTCCTCGTGTGATGGATGGACTGGCATGCAACTTGCAGCTACTTGGTCACAAGTTACTCATTATGGCTTTAGTTGTAAAGGCTAATGATTGCAAACCATGTAGATAAGCTTGTTAAATAGATTAGTTTTTATAAAACAATCTAAGGCAGCCACCAAAGCAATAGTGTAAGCACATGTATTCTAAAATAGAACAAATACTAAAATATATTGAGTGAAAAAAAAAACAAAACAGGGTATGTATAGAGCAAGCTTTCTCTCCGTGTCAGCAGTAGAAAATGTATGTGTGTTTACATAAGGTAACTCTAGACCACTCAGGGAATTGGTGATATTTGTTTGAACCGTGTGAAAACAAAGGATTATTTTCAACGAATGCCAATAAAAAGAAAGGGAAAAAAGAATTCAAACTTCACCTACCCACTTGGATTTGATAAGAAGCGTGTGGGATTATCTCTGAGGTCAGCAGCAGGGGGAGGACCAGTGGGGGGTACGGCAGGACTCCCGCCTATGTTTACCTCTTTTGTCTGAGCCGGAATGAAGAACTTGGATTTCTATTGAGATTCTGTCTTGATCATCCATAGCAAATTCATATCCCAACTGCCCAGCAATGTTTGAATAAAGTATTTCCACCCTTCATTACCAGAGCTCTCTAATGAGGTGTGGAGGAGAGCGAGGCTCTTCTGGTGATTCTAGCACTTGGGTCTAGAAGGATCCTCATTGTGCCTGAGCTCCCTGCAGTGTTCAGTCTCCTATCTCAGAGTGAACAAGCTTACATGCCTTTAGGGCTTCAGTACTTTCAAAGATTGTGATAAATAGGCCCCAGGTAGGAGCATGGAAATACTGTCTCTAAAGCAGGAAATATGGTCTCTATAACCAGCCGGTTTCCTTTGTATCCTTTATCCCCTTGCTGGTTCCTTCAAATGTTTTTATTACTTTTTTTTACAGTTAAGGAGGAGATTCAGCCCCAGGGGAAAAAACTGCGAGCTATGGACCAGCGCTAGCTATGCTTCAGACTCAAAATTAAGGGGAGTGAGAGACCGTTGACTGGAAATCCTCTCCCCTTAGATGCTGAAATCATAGTGATTTAAGCATTAAGCATGGTTATTGACATGTAGGTCATCTCTCTAAACTGAGAATCTTTGAACTAATTAGCCTAAAAGAACATTTATTCATTTATTCAGCCATTCAAGATTATTGAATGTTTATTCATGTCAGACACTTTACCAAGTTTCTGGACATACAAGCAAATGAGATTATTCCCGACTTTAATAGTAAACACAGTAATATATTTAATAACAAATATAGCAATGGCTGACACTGGGTGTTTATTTATGTGGTAGGAAGATTTTCCAAGCTATTTGTGTGCATTTCAATTGAATTATTTTAATAAATATGTGATGAATGCCCCCTCTGTTTGTTGCGTGAGGAAACAGGCACAGACATGGTAAGTACTTTGCCAACGTCTTAAAATAAGCAAGTGGGAATTTAAGCTGAAGTTTAAACTTTAAGTCCAATAGACATTTTTTCTAAGAAGAAGTAGCAGCCAAAAGTTGTGATACTGGGTGCTCTCTGATAGGGTGCTACTGTGATGCTGTGTGCCGGCTCTCCATAGTAGTGAAAGAAGATAAATGGTATGGTGGCCCGTCTAAGGCCAATTCTTGGTTCCATTGGGGAGGGCACATTTCTGCATAAGGATTTGAGGAGACAATCCATCGTAGAGGGAATTTCCAGGGAATCAACAACAAAGGTGTTGGAGGTATCCAGGAAGCAGAAGAGGCCAGCCATGGGCAAGGTCCTTGGGGTTAGTGCTATGAAGAAAGCAAGTTTTACTGAAAAGTAATGTGATGGAACTCGGGCATCCTAGAGACCTGGGGATACGAGAGAACTAAATCTGTCATCTACAGCTGTGGAACAAACTCACGAGGACGGACAGAATTCCCCCAAAGAATCCAGCCACATGAGGTGTCAGCCGAGGAAAGCCTGCAAATAGGGCACCACTCTTCCGAGTCAAGCACAGCAGGCTGGGTAGGACTGAGCTCAGGACAGATGACATTGAGCTTGGCTGGGTGTCCCCATCTGAAGTAGCTTGGAGGTGGGCTCACTTGTAGGCAAGAGACAAAGCGACAGCCCAGCCATTGTTCCTTCCTATTCTGTTTCTTGGGACATGGAGTTAGTTGAGTCTTGAGTAATAACTTAATCCATTTTCCAAATTCTCTACCAGCTCTCCCTGGTTGGAGTAGAAGTTGTGCGCTTACAAGGGAAGGTCTGACTCCATTCCTCTGGGCCTAGTCTTCTAGGAATTAGAATGTGGAAACCAGCAGCTGGGAGAATCTGGGGAGTGGGGCTAACAGACTTAACCAGTCATGATGCCATATTCAGAAAAGCTTCATGGTCCTCATTTGAGGGTTAAGAAGGGAGGAGGATGAGATAGGCTTTAGTCTGTTCTAGAAGAAAATGAAGCCTGTTTTTTTTTTTTCTTCCTCCCTGATTAGCATTTTTATTGCATCCTTCCTATTTGCTCTGCCTGCTCATAATTAAATACTGCCCATGGTGTCTCGTCTATTTTGGTAATGTGCTCTCGGACACCGATGGATTGGATTTAGATTTGCTTTATGGGTTTCCTCCACTGCTAGAGAATGAGGCTTAAGCAAGGTAGGTCGGATAGGGGAGGGAGACCAGCATTGAGGTCAGGAGCCTCCTCACCCCAGTGCTAGGATCTGAGCTGATATCTTGGATGAAAGATGGAAGAAGTGTGTGTTCTTCCTGTATACTGAGCAATTTCTATTCATGATGATGTTCTGAGACATAAGGCAGCTGTCTCTGTGCTGCTTGGGGAAAGAATGAGGTCCAGAGGCTGACAGCAATCCTCAAAGGTTTGAAGACATCAATGGGCCAAAGCAATGAAATTCTCTTGGATGTAGACTCCAGACATTTGCCCAGAATGCTAAGCAAAGCCTGAGGCTTGTTCCAGTTGTGGTGCTATTTGTCCTCTTCATGAGACCCACAGTCACAGCTACCATCAAGGCCACCCATCTTGTGCCATCATGTTCTTTTCGTTGCAGTGCCAGCCCTCCAGCATCTTCTCCTGCCCGTGGTAGCATCCATCCTATCTCCAGGAAGCTGTCTCTCATGCCCCATTTTTCTTTTCTTCTATCTCTATTCTAAAAGCTCAGCTTCTTCCTCTCAGCAGGTCAGACTTGAATCACAAATAGGAAAGGTTAAATTGCTATCTGAACCTTATCAAGAACAGGTTTGGCAATCTAGATCAGTAGCTCATAAAGTAGGGTACCCAGAAACTCAGCATCATCTTAGCATGTGCTAGATATGCGAATTCCTGGGCTCCACCCAGTGGGGGCAGGGTCAGTCTTAAGCAGCTACCAGGGTTCTTATGCACCCTCACTTTTGAGAGGCACCTCTTTTTTATCATCTTTCTACAAACTTCTCTTAGTGGCATCTTAACTGATGACAACATCTTCTGTGAGTCAGTATTCCTCTACTGAACCCAGACTCCAGGCAACTCCACCATCTGCTGGGAAGACACCGGCTGCCTTGCCTTGGATCACTGTCCAAGGGGCTAACTTTGTTTCCTCTTCTATCTCTGAACCTTCCTCCTGAGCAGTGTGATTGCTTCCCACAGTTTCAACTGTCACCCTCGATTCCAAGGGTCCCTCTGTGTATACTCCCTGACCCCATTGACTCTGATTGCCTGCTAGGCACCTGACTTTGAATATTCTAGACAACTTATTCACCTTTCCCAAACAGAACCCTAAGTTGATATCTGAAGTTCCTAATTCCAGTTCCTTTCTCATCCTACATTGCACAGTTCCTTCTCCTACTCAGCCCAGCGACCATTGTTTCTGCCACCGCCGGTTTCACTGGTAGCTGAGCATCTCTAGTTGAGGCTGAAAACCTTCCACTTCCACCCACTCCTCTCAGCACTTCCACCATTGTGCCAAGTCACAGTTCTTTGCTGAAGGGTCTCTTGGTCTTTGCAGAACAGACACCCCCCCCCCAAACTGGCTTTCCACTAAGTGCTTTCCTGACTGGCTCATTTTCTGTCACTCTCCTTGCTCAGCCTTCTACCACCATAGACACACTGTTCATGGTCACACTTCTGAGTATTTGTTCACATTGTTGTCTGCACAAAATGACTTTGTCTCAGAAAGTCTCCTTATCATTACCAATATAAGTCAGCATGTCTTGCCTGTGTGCGTCCTTCTCAGACACGTTGTCCTCCTTCTCAAAGCACTGGGCTTCCAGAGCGCCTGGCCCTTGCTGGAGTTCTAGTACGCGTCCCTTGGTCTTGCTCATTTGTCATCCTCCTTGACTGTGATTTCTCCAAAGTTTTGGCTGTTGCTTCCCAGCCCTTGGCTACTGGTTTATGGCTGGAGCTATAGACATGTGTGGCTGTTAGTTTCACACAGTGATAACAAAAGACCAGAGTCTTGCAAATATTCCACCATCTCTAGCCTAGGACAGCCTTCCTATCTCCAGGAGAGTGGGGGTTGCTATAGAATTATCTGCCTACCTCAAGAACCCTCCAGTTCCATGACATGGGCTCCCACCCTTGCTGTCTGTCTCTGTGTGGTAGCTTCATCTGAAATAGGATGGATGGTGGAAAGAAGGAATCTGAATTGCTTCTCAAGATCCCTGATCAACAGTCCCATTCTACTGCTCAGTCTGGAGACCTTCTGCTCCTGCTCCATGTTCTCAGCAGCCTTGGCTGCGTAAGTCTCCCTTTTGCAGAGATAAGGAAAAAAGACAGGTCCCTATAGACCCTAGTCTCCTTCTTAGAGCCTGCCTATGGCTGGTTGTTCTCCTGAATCTCAGAGCAATAGCCACATGGCTGTGTGTCATTTGGGGTTGTTCCTGATGCTGAGATATGAAACCTCTGCAATCCAGAGAAAAACAGCAGAGCCTGAATAGTCAGCTCTCAGGAAGTGTTGCTGAGTGACTAACAGAATACCGAGGAATGCAAGATGCTTTCGATGTATTTTACACGATCGCTGACCATGCTTTTCTACACAGTAAAGGGCAGCAGTGAGGAAGATGGAAAGACCATCTCGCCACAATTTTCTGTTTACCTCACAATTTTCGGAGGACCTCTAGGTCAGGAAAAACACAGGGGTCTCCAAGCCACCAACTCCTCCTCTGTTTTGCCTTTTATCCCTGGGCTGTACCCTTCCAGGGTGCAGGCAGACAGAGAGAGGTAGACAGACTAGCTTGGAGACAACTTTAAGTGAATTCAATTACCATAGCAACCGAAACTACCAGCGTGGAGATTCAGCTCCAGACAGCAGCAATGCTGGCATCTCAGAAAGTAGCCATCTAAAGGCCACTGCTGAGAGATCAGGAGGTAAGGAAGAGAAGAGGCAGAGACACCTCCTAATTCACTTAGACTTTGAGGGTTTTGCAGAGCTCTCTCTTATCAGCTAGAAGCAAGCATCTGTTATCTATACCCTATGTGAGCCTAGAGCAACAAGCCCATGCTGACTTCTTGATCCTAGAGTTTCCTTCCATGGATGGGCAGGAGACCAGCCTTCTTTCTTTACCTCTCTAAAGTGTAGAATTTACGAGTCAGAGCTCCCTGGCTGGTAAGACGGCGCGGCTAGTAAAGGTACCAGTTGCCAAGCCTGAAGGCCTGAGTTTGATCTCCAGAACCACTGTGGTAGAAGGAGAGGACCTGTGCAGAAAGGAGTGAAGGCAGAAGAGAGGAAGTAGAGACCCAGACAGAGTGGCAACAGTCAGGGTAGGACCTGCCAATCGCACACGCCCTCGGGCTCTGTGACTTTGCTACCCTGGCTGTTTGCCTTCATGTGAGCTTCCCTACAAGTGGCCCTCGAAACAGGAGTGGGCACTCAGGAGTCAGAGGTCAGGGTTTTACAGCCATCCCTGCTAAGGGATCTTGAGCAAACCGCTCAACTCCTCTGCTCCTGTTTTGCTCATTTGATTGCTGGGCATGAGTGCACCTGCTTCATAGAAGTGTTTCCATGAATGGAAAACTGAGAGTGCAGAGAAAAGGTCAGCACTGTGTGATCCATGTTGAACGGCAACAAGAGTATGTTGTTGTATCTTATCATTACTATTATTAATTTCCTCACAGCAATGATGATCCCAGACTCTAGGTCCTTCTGTCTCACAGAAACTTCCCAAAGCTGCCAAGTTGGTTCATAGCAGGTGGTTTCTTCCTTTCCCAAAGCCAGCAAGAAAACCAGAGGGCTGCAAATGACCGGAAGCCTTGCTCTCTGGAGGTTCCCACCACAGCCTGTCAATTATGGTCACCCCCAGAAGTTTCTGTGAGGACAGACTCCCAAAGATCGGGGATTTCATTCATCTCTCCTATCTCCACAAATGTGTTAAACAAGTGCTAGACACCAAGGCCACTGGGTTAGAGCAGTGGTTCTCAATCTGGGAGTCATGACCTCTTTGGGAGTCAAATAACCCTTTCCCAGGAGTCACCTAAGACCTTCCAGAAAACATGGAATCTTATTTACATTAAGATTCCTAATAGTAGCAAAATCACACTTATGAAATAGTAACAAAAATAATGTTATGGTTGGAGTCACCACAACGTGAGGAACTGTATTTAAGGGTCAGAGCATTAGGAAGGTTGAGAGCCACTGGGTTAGAGGCTTGGTCCCCAGCAAGTCCCTCTCAGGGAGTGGTGAAACCTTCAAGGGGCAGGTTCTAGACAGGGGGACTTCTGGTTTACAGCAGTACACCCTTGAAGAAAAGTGTGGGATTCCCCCTCTTCTGTTGTCCAACCATGAAATAAGCAGGTTTTTCTCTGCCACAGTACGCTGCCTCTCCAGAACTCCAACCTCAGCTGGACTCACCATCTGCAACTGTGAAGCAAAGGAAATGCTTCCTCAGTCTACGTGAATCGTCCCAAGCCCTTGCTATATCATGGAAAGCTGACCGGCAGAAATGTGCGAACGCCACAATACAAAGGAACTCCTGCCTTTCCTCTGTAAAGTGGGAATAAAATAAGACCAGTCTCACAGAAACACCGGCCTTCTCATAAGCATGCAAAGTAAAGGTAGGTACCACCTTTATGACCTGGTCTCTTGTGCGTTCCAATTTTATTTCCCATGTGGCATGTGACCATCAGGAGGACAAAGGTGATTCTCTTCAATAAAGCAAGGGTTGGTGATGGTATCTCGTGTCCTCCTCTGGGTGGGGGGGGCTGTGCTCTTTTATTCCTTTTTTTTTTTTTTTAATAGTGGTGATGAACCAGACCTTGTGTCAGCTGCTGGGGACATCCATACAAATACGATTTGGGGACCTCAGACTCTGAGGTCTCAGAGAAACATGATATGGTTACTATTTGGTAGGGGAGAGTATAGTGAAGTTGAATCAGGTCAGAGCAATTAATCCTGTGCTAGGCAATGGGGCCAGGCATTGGTGATAGCCTATGTGTGGATCTGGAATATAGTGGTTCTGCCCACTGGATAACTGAGAGGGAAGGGTGCAGGCAGAGAACAGCAGATGCAAAGAGGAAGTGTGGAAGGTTGATTGTGCAGAAGAAAGCGAGATGTTTAGGGATGAAAAGGATTGTGTGCGTGTGTTTGTGCATGTGAGTGTATGCGTATGCATTTGAGGGGATAAGGGAGAGGAAAGAAGATGGGTAAGGGATGAGATCAAAGAGTTAATCTCTCTTCTTATCTCCCAAGCAATCAGCAGTTCTCTAAGCCCTAGACAGTGTGGCTTGCTGTGCTGGGATTTGTACAGCTTTATTTTAAAAATTCTTTTCCCTGGAACCAAAGAAGCTGTTGAGCTTGTTTTGGGTTAACCTCAGCCCATTTTGGAAGGTTTGCTCTGCTCTTGGGTCTTAAATGTACCCACCTGACAGCTTTTGTCAGCCCAGCATCAACAACTGTCTGAAAGGCACTCAAGGCGAACTCTGACCTCCCTTCTTCCTAAAGGATCCCTAACTACTCCACCCACCCACACTCACCCCCTCACTTCCACCTTGCCATCTCTGCTTTGTATTAACATGCCTGAGACCAGCAGCAGCATCTTCCCAGGCAGCAGAGGCCTGACCTGGGCCCAGCCAATCAAGGTCCTGATTTCTTTTACCTCTAACATATTTCCCTACTGCTTCACTTCTCCATCTGCAGTAGCTGAGACCCTTATCAACTCTCCTCTGGAACACTGCAGGAGCCTGCTAATTGGTCCCTCTGCTTCCTTTCTAGTTCTTCTCAAATCCACCCTCCATACTGCTGGGTCAGAGAGGGCTTGCAAACACAGATATGATTGTAATATGCATTTTCCCTAAGCCTAGGGTAGTTAGTTCCCTGTGGTCAGCAGGATGGAGTACAGTTCTTCCACTTGCGCCAGGGACCTCTGTTGACTGACGGCCTTACCAACCTTTGCCATGCTGTGTCCCACTTCATTCCTTCATGTCTGCTCTTGGGGTTCACATCATTCGAAGCTATCCTAGAGGCTTAGCTGCACCCCTGTCACATATCTCAGCCCTGTCAGTACATCGCATGATGCTTGTTTCTGGTTCCTCATTTAAGAAGTGCACTTCATTCAACTGTTTCAAGTGTTTATAAAACTGTGGCTGGGAAGATGGCTTAGATGATATAGTGCCTGCTAGGCAAGCATAAAGAACTGAGTTTAGATCCCAGGCACCCACATAAAACTGAGGACAGTTGGTTCACTTTGGTATCACCAGTGCTGGGAAATACAGAAGGTCAATCTCTGAAATTCATTGGCTGGCCAACCTAGTCAACCTGATGAGTTCCAGATTGCATGAGAACCCCTGTCTCAAGGCAGAGAGCGATCTAAGGAGATATATGAATCCAGCCTCTCACTTCCACACGTGTGTGCAGGCACAGGCACACATGCAGACACAGAGGCACACACGCAGACACAGACACACATGCATACAGACACATGCCTAGCATCTCTTCACCTTCTGTTTTCATCGACTCTCCAGTGAAGTTTTTAATGAACCCATACATTAGATCCTGCCTGGCTTTGTATTTGCCATGAGCTCTGTTCCAAAAGGCAGGACCTCCCATCCTGCTCACTAGCATACTCAGTAAGTGGACACTCAGTAAGTTATATGCTAGATAAATGGATGGATTTTTTAGTTTGAAATCTTTAATTATTTAGAGGGGATACATGCCACATATGGAGGTCAGAGGACAGTTTTGTGCAGAAAATTCTCTCCTTCTACCATTTGTGCTCCCTGAGACCAAACTCAGGTAGTCATACTCGGCAAGTACTTTTAATCTCTGTGCCATCCTCCTGCCTCATAATAAGGGTTTTTCGAGCTAAAATCAATGAGCACAGGCTTATTACTTCACATAAAGTATGTGTTGCAGACTAGATGTATTAGTTGAGTAAGGATTTTCCAAAATGAGTGTGTGTGTGTGTGTGTGTGTGTGTGTGTGTGTGTGTGTGTGTGTGTGTGTAAATTTATTAAAATGACTTACAGGCTAGGTCCTGCTAGTCCAGCAATGGCTGTCTATCAACAGAAGGTCCAAGAATCCAGGAGTTGTTCGGTCCATGTGGCTGGATGTCTCAGTTGGTCTTCAGTACATGATGGAATCTCAAAAAAAGCAGGCTCTAATACCAGGGAAGGAGTGAACTTACCAATGAGAACAAGAGCAAGCAGTCGAAGAGAGCCAGCTTCCTTCTTTCATGCCCTTATCTAGGCTGCCAGCAGATAAAAGGTGGATCTTCCACCTCAAAAGGTCTGGGTTGAAAGTGAGTCTTCCAACATGAAATGATTTAATTAAGAAAGAAACCTCTCACAGGTGTACCTGACATTTGGGTCTTAGTTAATTCCAGATGGTGTCAAGCTGACAACCAAGAACGGCCATCACAACACGCCTCCTGCTGGTGTGTAAGAGGGAGACAAAGCATTTGGGGTACCTGCCCTCCACCTGGCAGCCTAGGGTGACATGGGAAGAAAAGGGGAGCTCCCTGGACAGCCAGGGGTCATTCCCCTGCTCCCCACCATCCCACTGGGGCTGCTCTTCACCAATATGGCTGCGGTTTCTTTCTTTGTCCACTTCAGACATCTGGAGCAAATGGGAACCTTTGAGTAGTGAGCTTGAGTTTGCAAAATGGTCTTGAGGATCAGTTAAGGAGTCTGGAGCATACCACGTTGGTGGGTGGCAGCCTGCCTGGGAGTGAGGAGGCTCGATGGATCCACCAGACAGGGTCTTCACCCTCATAACACAGGCAGTAATGTGCTAGCTACTGTATAATGTGGCTGCCTGTAGTTGTCTTCCTCAGACCAGGGCAGGCGTCTCCTTTCTTTATGACTCTGAATTTGATTTAACGCACACGCTTAAAAAATGGAAGAACAACTTCTTAAGTTTGCAGTAAATGTATTGTTCAATAGATTTGATTTATTAGTTAGGAGTCATAGAAGAAGTCTTGGTGGCAATTTATTGTGGTGTCTCAGGAACTGGAGTCACTGCCTGAATCTGCTTAGGTTCCTATGGGGGGAAAAATCCAAGAGAAGGCCCTTACCTCATTGGCACCAGTGGGGATTATAACTGCCTTCATCTTTCTCTGTATGTCAGGTTAACAATGGAAGGAGGGGGCAGAGTGAGGCCCATGATGAAATGGGCCTTGTTTCTATGTGGTTGGTTAGGGCCAAGAAACAGAGGGGGTTTCAGGCATCCCTACTTTAATAGACAGGCTCTACTTGTTGATATTAAATAGATGGAAAATATGTGTGTTGGGGTGGGGGGAACATAATGGGAGGATGAACCAAGGCTTAGACATTTAGAATTCAGGAGGATCAAATCTTCAACAAATGGTCTGCTTTTGGATCCTGCCCTGGGGTCATCGCTCTTGTCTCTGGACAGCTGGAAAGTATGAAGAGGTCCTTTGCAGGGGATGGGAAGTCTGCGAAAGACCTCCATGTAAGTGTAAGATATGCAGAGGTGAGCAGGAAGGACAACATCACTACAGAGGGAAGAATCTGCACAAACCCTCCACAGCTGGAGTAAGAAAAGCCATGATGGTCAGCCCCGGCACAGGGCAGAGGTAGGAGTGAGGCACCTGCCCTGCTCTCAGGAGACATGATGGTCAGCCCCGGCACAGGGCAGAGGTAGGAGTGAGGCACCTGCCCTGCTCTCAGGAGACATGATGGTCAGCCCCGGCACGGGGCAGAGGTAGGAGTGGGGCACTCGCCCTGCTCTCAGGAGACATGATGGTCAGCCCCGGCACGGGGCAGAGGTAGGAATGAGGCACTCGCCCTGCTCTCAGGAGACACCAAACATTTGGGCTGACAAGGCTCACTCTACCTTGTTACTGGGTAATTCAGAAAACACGGATTATAGCCAGAAGACTCACTGGGAAGGGTGAGAACAAAGACCCAAGATTCAGGGGTCAGGGGAGGGATGTGTGTGTGTGTGTGTGTGTGTGTGTGTGTGTGTGTGTGTGTGTGACGTGTGACAACCTGAGGACTCCTGAGGCCATAGACCGCAGCTTCTCCCAGCTTTTCTGTGGGGCTCTTGGTAAGGGTAGAGTTTGAATGTGTGTCTGCATTAAACGCACTGCCTATGCTAAGTTTCCTTGGTGATGGACAGTCTCTCCCTGCTGTGTCTAAGTGCAGTAACCATGAACTCTATTTGTCCATGAAACACTTGAAGCATGACCCCAACAGTTAAGGAACAAAACATGCAACTTTATTAATTTAATTTAAAAAATAATTTAAATAGTCCCATGTGGCTAGTGGTTATCACACTAGGAAGCACCAATCTGAGATGAGATACTTAAAGGCCGTACTTAAAAGGATGCTGGGGCTGTAGGAGGTTCTCATGAGGGGTAGGTATATATTTGTTGTGCCTAAAAGCACTGAAGTGTAGGGAAGACTGGAAAGTGGCATGGTCAGACTTAGGGTTTATAGTTTCTTTGGAGTGCTGTATTGGTAAGGGTAGACATATCATTCCAATACACAGCATCCACATTTCAATAATAAGCACAGCAGTTTATGTGATTGCTCATATCACAGCCACATAAGGCTAGGAAGGGTCTCTTTATGTTCCAGACTATCATGTAGGAATCCAGGCTCCTTTCTTCTTGTGGATGGGCCTTCTTTGAATCCTATGAAATCCTGTTTAGTCAATGGATCAAGATAGAGACTGAACACACGAAGAGTCACCCTGGAGATTGGCACACATTACCTTGACCAGAAGTTAGTCACAAAGCTAAAACTAACTTCAAGGGACCCTGGAAATGTATCTGTGTCTATTAAAAATAAACAATTTGGCCAGCAGCTGCCACGGGTAACTATTGTGTGACTTTGTATCTCAGTTTCCTGTGAAACAGGAGTAATGTAAGATTTGAAGAAAACTAAGGGCGGTGACAAATCTGAAACAAAGAACTGTTCTGGTTGGTGGTTTCTGTTTTGTTTGCCAACTTGATACATGTTAGGGTTATACAAAAAGAGAATATCCCAAATGAGAAAATGTCTCCATAAGGTTGGCCTGTATGGAAGCCCTTAGAACTTTCATTGTCTTAATTAGTGATTGATGTGGGAGGGCCCAGCCCATTGAGGGTGGTGCCATTCCTGGGCAGGTGGTCCTGGGATGTGTAAGAAAGCAGACTGAGCAAGCTATGGACAGTAAGTCAGAAAACAGCACTCATCTGTGGCCTCTGCTTCGGTTCCTTCCTCCATGTTCCCGCCTTGAGTTCCTGTCTTGGTTTTTCCAGCTTCAGAATTCAGAACCAGCTCACATCATTCTTTAGAGTCACATCACTTAGTTCCGTAGACAGAAACCTGTGGGGCTAGGAAGCATCTCTGGGCACCCGAACATTTTCTTCTATTACTTTGGTGAACGCTAGAAATCTTAATTCATTCTACTTCATTGTCTGGGTTAATGCTCTGTTCAGTTTACATGCAAATTTTGTATCTTTGGACAAGTCAGTCACTTGTTTGTTAGTCTAAACGATTTAACAGTTCTTACTGACAAGGAGGGAAGGGGCAGAAATGGAACCCTTGAAGAGCTGAAGAGATGGCTCGGCTGGTAAGAGCATCTGTTGCACAATCATAAGGACCTGAATTCAGACGCTAGAAAGTGCATAAAAAGTTGGATGTGATTATGCCAGCCAGTAACCCTTGTGTAGTGACAGTGGAGACAGGAGGAACACTGGTATTTTGGTTACCAGCCTAGCTCCAGGTTTAGTAAGTTTACTGGCTAGTTTTGTGTGTCAACTTGACACAAGATGGAGTTATCACAGAGAAAGGAGCTTCAGTTGAGAAAATGCCTCTATGAGATCCACCTATAAGGCATTTTCTTAATTAGTGATCAAGGGGGGAGGGCCCATTGTGGGCAGTGCCATTCCTGGGCTGGTAGTCTTGGGTTCTCTAAGAAAGCAAGCTGAGCAAGCCAAGGGATGCAAGCCAGTAAGGAACATCCCTCCATGGCCTCTGCATCAGCTCCTGCTTCCTGACCTGCTTGAGTTCCAGTCCTGACTTCCTTTGGTGATGAATAGCAATGTGAAAGTGTAAGCTGAATAAACCCTTTCCTCCCCAACTTGCTTCTTGGTCATGATGTTTGTGCAGGAATAGAAACCCTGACTAAGACAGTAAGAGACCCTGTCTCAGAGAAATAGGCACACGTCAATGGAGCATAACATCCAACACCTTTCTCTAGCCTCTATACACATGCATGGTGCACACATCCACACATGTGTTCAAATATATATTCACACAAAAAAGAGAAAAGGAAATGTATATTTATACATAATATATATACTATATAAAGGGTAACATACACAAAGTATACTATATGAAATGTATTAATATACTAGAGACATATGTTATAAATCATATAATGGACTATATAGATATATTAAATTATACATAACATATAATAAAGGAATGTATTATATATAATAATTAATATATAAATAGTAAAAACTAATTATAATAAATAATTTTTAAAGGGAAAAAAGACCTCAAAGTGTGCCATTGCAGAAATAAGGTACTGCAGAACAGAAAGAGGAGGCAATGGAAGAAATGTCTAAGGGGCAGACTCTGATCTCACACATTCTGAGGGCCAAGTGTGTACTCATCATTGCAAAGAGCTTGGGTGACTTGCCTCAAGTTCATGAACAGCATTTGAAGACCTATGCTGAATATTTCAAAGAACTGGTTTCAGTCATGTCTAGACTCAGTTACAATATCATAACAGCTAAGGTTTTCATTTATAATTGCATGTGAGGCATGTTTCCACTTAGTATGACACCATCCTTGTGAGTCCTAAGATAGGATGCCATCATTAAAACTCAGTTTTACAGGCTAGGGAAAGTCGTACCGCTGGTCAAAGAGTCAAACTATGAAGCCTGGTCTATCCAGAAACCATGCTCTCCCACTAAGCCTCCACTGTTCTGGATTTGTTGATCTCACATAAGGTATACTTCAAATCCAGCAACCTTCAGTGTTGGTGTTTTTAAAGCCACACTTGTCTTTATGGTCCCTGCTGCAAAAAAAAAAAAAAAAAAAAACAGGGACATTGCAATTGGCTGTGTCCTGGCTGTTCCCAAAGAGGTGATGTTCTGAGGATGTGATTCACATCTTGTAGGGTAGAAAAAAAAAAGGAATCTCTGTAAACCAGTCTGGTTAAACACTGACCCAGTCTTCACAGGCCGGAGCAGCTGAATCCCAGGCTATAGCCTTTCCCTGGAAAGAGGATGTGATGGGGGTTCTTTTCATCTAGGATCAGTCCAAATTGAATACCCTTGTCTTTTTTCTTTCCCCATTGTATCTTCATGCCCACGTTTGAGATCCATTAAAAAGGGACTTGGACACAGACCAGATGGCAAATCTGACACCTGTTCTGCACGCTCCTAATGAAGGGACGACAGGAGTCACTGTTAGGATAAGTCATCATCTAGATGCACTGAGCATCTACTACGTGTCTCACACTGTGTCAGGAGTCAGAGCTGGCTGAGACCGGGTCCCTGCCTTACCACATAAAGGCTAGAAAGAGTCACCGTGTGTAGACCACTAAGCTGGTACAGTACAGATGGGAAGAACTACCCTTAGGATACACGGGAAGGACTGCAGAACCCCACAAAGTGGGAATAATCGGTTCATCTGGGATACAGGAAGGGCTTTACCCAAACTTAGTATGTAAACTTTGTGCTGGGTATTTAGGGTTTGAGACCGAGTGAAGTCAGCTAGGAAAAGAGTGTTCTGTAGTTACTTCCTCAGAACTGAGATGAACTCTCTCCTGGAAGGAGTAGAGAGACTTGTAGGAATAAGAAGTTAATAAACTTAGAGGTTCAGGAAACCCAGCAACTTTCAGATTCACAAGCATGAATGCACCACCACCACCACTACCATTACCACCACCACTACCATTACCACCACCTACCAAAACCAAGGTTGCAAACCATTGAACAACTGTTGGGAGAAGAAGCTGTCTGGTAGAGCTTCGTGCAAGTTGGGCAGGGAACTCTTAAGGNTTAATAAACTTAGAGGTTCAGGAAACCCAGCAACTTTCAGATTCACAAGCATGAATGCACCACCACCACCACTACCATTACCACCACCACTACCATTACCACCACCTACCAAAACCAAGGTTGCAAACCATTGAACAACTGTTGGGAGAAGAAGCTGTCTGGTAGAGCTTCGTGCAAGTTGGGCAGGGAACTCTTAAGGATGCAGTGTTCCCAACTCCCTACCCAAGCTCCTTTGAGTTTTTCATGTTCCTGTATATAATCGCTATAAACTCACTACATTTGAGTGGAATCCTTGACCTAACATCAGTCCCCTAGGCTGGGTGACTACATGTTTGTTCACATATCCGAACTATGTGGAAACAATGAGAAAGTCGTGATGTGCATTTCTGGAGGATGGGGAGACAGCATGTGCAGAGGTTTGAAGATTTGATGGGGCAGGAAGCCATCAGAAAGGGACAGAGCCTGTGCTGTGGGAGGAGAGTGTAAGTAGGTCAAGTAGGTCCGGAAGTGAGATAGATGACATCACAAGGACAGTCCAATAGGAGAGGGTAGTGAGATATAGCAAAGAGGTAGGGGGTAGTCAAGAACAGAGAAAGCTGGTACCAAGGAACCAGGAAAGGATGAGAATAAAGTTAACACCACCCATCTGTAAACACTCTTCCTGGAAAAGGACAGACAGAGAAGCGAGGAAGAACAAGAAATGGTTCTGGAACCTGCACATGCAGGAGGAGGCACTGGAGCTGAGGAGAGATGGTTCTGGAACCTGCACATGCAGGAGGAGGCACTGGAGCTGAGGAGAGCTAGCTAGTAGAGTGCTTGCCACACACGTGTGAGGACCTCAGGTTAGTTTCTAATGCCCACAGAAAAAGCCAGGCGCAGCAGTATGTGTATGAACCCATCTCTGGGAAGGCAGAGATAGGAGGGTCCCTGGGGCTTGCTGTCCAGACATCCTAACCTAAGAGCCTGAGCTGCAGTTCCTAATCAGGAGTCCTGTCTCAAAAATCAAGGGGAACACTGCAGAGGTCCCCCTCTACCAACTCCCTTCTTTTGTTTATCTCTGAGTGTTGATGTCTACCATAAAGGCACAGAATACACAGCCAGCAGCCAACTTAGGGCTCTTCCAGCTCAGAATTGACATGCACAGCTAGATGTGGTGGTTTGAATGAAAACACTCCCCACCCCAACCCCTACATAGGCACTTGTGTTTGAATACTTGGTCCCCAATTGGTGAAACTGTTTGGAAGGATTAGGAAGTATCACTATGGGGTGGGCTTTGAGGTTTCCAAAGCCCACTTCATTCCCAGTTAGCTAGCTAGAGCTCTCTCTCCCTCTTTCCCCTCCCCACCCCTTCTTTTCTCCTCTCTCTTCTCTTTTTGCCTTATGCTTATGGGTCAAGATGTAAGCTCTCATCTGCTCTAGCACTATGCCTGCCTGCCTGATGCCATGCTCCCTACCATGGTGGACATAGACTCTAACCATCTGAAACCATGAGCTCTAAATTAAATGTTTTCTTTTATAAATTTCCTTGATTATGATGTTTTCTTACAGCAATAAAAAAAAGTAACTAAGACACTGAATATACCTCAGGATTTGCAAGGTGCAATGGATCCCCCCAGACCCCCCCCAGAGGGCCCATGTCGTTATGCTTGTAGATCCTCTTCTGGCTTCTGGTCCCCCGTGTCTCTCCTCATATGCTCACGTTCTTTTGAACTGAAAGAAATGGACTCTGGTAGCAAATTCATCAGTTCCTCTGCCTGATGGTGAGACAAGGGAGTGAGAAGCAGGGACCGAATCAGAAAAAAAGAAGAGGAGGAGGAGGAAGAGGAGGAGATGAGGAAGAAAAGAAAGAGGATGCAGAGAAAGAAGAGGAGGAAGAAGAGGGAGGGAAGGAGGAGGAGAAAGAGAAAAGTAGCATGAAGAACTGGAGGCTACCCTTGTTGAACCCTCCCTATGGCTTCATTTCCTAGAACCTGCCTTTATGTGTTTGGGTAAATGCTTGGATAAAGCAGGGAGGGTGGAGTCTGTGGACAAA
The DNA here is from genome assembly GCA_902729485.2 of Mus minutoides. Lineage (NCBI taxonomy): Eukaryota > Metazoa > Chordata > Mammalia > Rodentia > Muridae > Mus > Mus minutoides. The sequence continues at coordinate 728,917 of LR750027.1, read as the reverse complement.
CAGGTCTCAGCACTTATTCCTTCGGTGTAAAATTTACCTCTGGGCACCTGGGTTACTGAGCTCTTTCCTCGTTGCTGTCCCTATGACTCTGTCTCTGTGCCCTTATGCTTTTCTGGAGCTTAGGACTCAGCCCCATGATATAAACGTGACCTGATGGGCTCCAGCCTGGCATTTGTATTGTCATGTGCATACTGGTTTAATGTATGTGCCCGTGCACCTGCACACAATCTGACAGTTCTAACTTTTTCTCTAGACAGAGTTCTCTGTACCTCCTATCTTAAACAACAAACAACTACCCAAATTCCAGGCATGTTATCTATGACGGTCACCGAAGAGCTGCAATTTTTCTCACTGGACATTTTAGAGATGGGGGGAGGGGAGGCACAGAGAGGTTAAGTAAATTCCCCATGGTCCCACAGCTAGGTAACAGCCAGAGACAGGTTCAAACTTAGTAACAGCCAGAGACAGATTCAATCACTCTGACCTCAAAGTATGTTTTACCCCTTCAAGGTACATGACATTCTCAATGTAGAAAGCTCGCAACCCTCAGAAAAGTCCCAACTCCAAAATAGTTGCCCAGCCCGGGACAAACAATAGAAGTAGGACAGCCACAAGAAGTGAGGGCAAGAGTGAGCCTTTAGGATACCCAGGCAAGCTTCAAAGAGCAAGCCTGAGTACAACAGCGCTAGAAAGAACAGCAGAGGCAACAACAGCCTGGCGTGTCAGCCAAGAGGGAGCAGACTATGAGCTATGCCGCTCTTTCCTCTCACAGTCCACATGGCGACAGACGAGCTCCTCAAATCTCCGCCAGAGCCTGGGAACTAAGGAAGAATCCTAACGTGTGCACAGCTCGGAAAGGACACAGACACATGGACACACACATGCTGTCTTCTATAGGAGCATTGTCTTTAAATAGAAAAGATAACCTGAAATACACCCTGAGCTTGCAGAACACACACACACACACACACACACACACACACACACACACACACACACACACNGGGGGGGAAGGAGTCAACAGGCGTGGCCAGGGAGATTCTAGGAGGAGATGGAGGGGACCCAGCATCTCCTGGACAGTGTCTCCTCCAGCTGCTCGAATCTAATCCAGGTACCTTCTTTCCCCTCACCATCCAGCCTCAAGGAGAACTGTAAACAAAACCCACAGTGGCCTGAACTAGAAATCCGGAGTCTCCCTTACTTTTCTTCAGTTATTGGAGACAAGAAAAAAAAAAAAACAGTTCACAGGCACTGCACTTAGATTACCAAGTATGAGCATCTGAGGAATGGGATGGGGGGGGGGGCAAGGTGAATGAGTGGCCTGTCTTCACATAGGGCTTACAAAGCCCCAGAGACCACAAGCTGTCCCATTAGTAGACCACTCCAAGAGTCTAGTGGTATTCCCTCTGACAGTTTGGGGGACTCGGTCCGGAAACTACCTTTATGCTGCTGAGCAACAGCAATACTGTACAGGGAACGCAAACCTCGACAGAAATAAGATATTGTATTTTCACTGCTCCAAAGTTGGGCAGGAAGTGTTAGACCAAAGGAAAGTGTCCCTACTGGAACCAGGCCTCTCAGAGATAGAGAACCTTCTCTCAGGAATCACTTCAACTGAGATTAAAAAAAAAAAAAACCAACAAAAAAACAAAAGCAAAAAAAACAAAAACCAACAACCGAAAAAACCTCACCACTACTAGCAGCAGCAGCAACAACAAAAATCTCTCCCAAATAGAGGAGGGAGGGAGAATCCCTGCCAGGGCCTTCCCTGAATTCTTCCAGGGTTGGCCAGGGAGTGGCAGTGTTGTTAATCATTAGTACTGTATGCAAATGAGTATGCAAATCTCACGGGGTTCTAGGACTCTTGGCAAATGTTAATGGGGTCCACGCCCACCTCTCGAAGGGCCAATTGTACACCTTTCAGACTGACACACTTAAAGGAGCTTTGGTTAGAGTGAGCGAGCCTATGAAAAGCTCCAAAGTACCGGAGGCCCAGAGTAGCTGAGACCTCCATAACTGCTCCTCGACTTGCACTTCGTTTGCCACAAACCAGAAACCCTATTCTTGACTCAGGAAGGTCTTTTTCCAGTCCCACGTCCTGCCAAGTACGCCCTCACCCTCGCCGCACATTTATTTCTCTTTCCTCTGCTTTTGTGTTTCAGCACACACCTCTCCATACTCAGAGCTGCCATCTCTCAAGCTAAAGCGTTCTGGTCCGGGCAGAGGCACGAAGCTGCCTGCTTCGCGATCTCCAGGCTCGGGATTCCCAGCACCCAGGCCGGAGACACAGGGAAAGCCGGCCAAGGTTTGGCTTAGCAGCCAGGACTGCGCTCTACTCTGCTGCCTCGGTGGTCCTGGGACTCTAGGCTGGACCCTATGGTCCCGTGAGTGTCCCACTCCTTACGCTGGGTCCAAGTACTAAGCAATAAGGAACTTTGAGCTCTGGAAAGATTCCAGGGCCTGGGCCCGCTCTGGAAAGATAGAGAAATGAGAGTTCCCAAATCCCCAGTCTTAATTCTGGGTATTCGTGGTGGGGCACTGGAGCGAATTCTGACCTTCTGGTCATGCCCTCTCACTCCTGAACGACAGTGGCTCTTACGGGGAGGTAAAGGCAGTTAGTTTGTCTTCCTTGGGATCTTCCCAGGTTTGGCAAACACAACTGACAGTTCAGGGTCAGCCTGGAAGCTTGCGCGGCGACTGGCTGCACCTCACTAGGTGACCAAGGAGAGGAGTTAGTTGCTCTACCGCGTGGACAGTGAATGGGAAACAGACAGCCAGTTAAGTGTACACACCCCACGCGCATACACGCCAGCGCTCCCTACCACCTCTTCCTAAGTCCCCAGCCACACACGCCCCCGAACTCACGATCACACCGCACGCCCGACTCCTCCCCCACCCCCAAGCCAAGCTCACCTTGCCACGCTCGCCCCATGCCCACCCTCGCCAGCACACGCGCTCACACTCGCGTCGGCACACTACACTACCACCTCCAGGCACACCCTAGGATTCCTCCACTCTCCTGGGGAGACGCACCAGGCTCTGCCTAGTCTCCCCGCCCCACCCCCCGCTGCAGCCCCCCCACTCACGCGCGCGCCCTACACACACACACACACACACACACACACACACACACACACACCCTCGCGCAGAGTCACTCCCCTTCGCACGCCCTCGCCCTGGGCACCCTCCAGCGGCGAGGCTCCCGGGTCCTCCTCCTCGCTCCCTCCGCTGCCTGGCCGCTCTGCTCTCTCGGGCCCGGCCTGGGGCCGCTCGGCCCGTGGGGATCGGTAGGGAGCGGAGGGCGCAGCCTCGCCGCCTCCCCCGGACTCTCCTCTCCGCCCCGCCCGCGCCGCGCCCCCACCGCCTCCTCGGGAGAGGGACCTCGGGAGAGGCAGCCCGTGGCCGGCCCGGCTCCGCTCAGCGCGGCATCGGCGGTGGCGGGGGCAGGGAACGAGCGAACCGGAGCTCACGAGCTGGAGAGCGGAGCGGCTAGGCGGGGAGGGAACGCGCTGCCAAGCCGAGGCTGGAGCGGCGGTGGCGGTGGTGGCGGCGGCGGCGGGGGAGGGACGGCCCCACGGACGGACCGACGCACGAACCGACCGAGTGAAGGAGGGACGAGCGAGACTTCGCCGGCGAGGAGGAGCCGCCCGAGCGGCGGCTGCTGGGCGCTTCCCCGCGCTGCTGGGCGCTCTGCGCCTCGGCGGCCCCTGGCCGCAGCTTCCTCGCGCGCGTGGGGCGCAGGGCCTGGGGCTGGCTTCGGCGAAGGTAAGAGGGAAGCGACCGAGCCTCCCGGAGCCAGCAAGTGCGAGGAGCGCTGCTCCCACGCCTGTTGCTCCGGCTGCCCACGCGGCACCCTCCCACTCCCGCGCCCGGGTGGGTGGGCGCTGGGGCGCCGGAAGGATTGGGGGTGGGGCCGGGCCGTGGGGGAGCAAGCAGCCGGCCTGGGGGCGTCGGTTCCCTGGGCTGCAGAGCCACCTCCGGGCACTGAGGCGCTGAGA
>LR750027.1:609704-713764 GCA_902729485.2 Mus minutoides | reverse complement strand
CAAGTGCGAGGAGCGCTGCTCCCACGCCTGTTGCTCCGGCTGCCCACGCGGCACCCTCCCACTCCCGCGCCCGGGTGGGTGGGCGCTGGGGCGCCGGAAGGATTGGGGGTGGGGCCGGGCCGTGGGGGAGCAAGCAGCCGGCCTGGGGGCGTCGGTTCCCTGGGCTGCAGAGCCACCTCCGGGCACTGAGGCGCTGAGATGTTTGGGGGTGGGGGTGTGAACCTCTGCCCTCTTGCCATTGGCCTGCCTTCCCTCGCCGGGCGCCAGAAGCAGCACCCCGGGATCTGGCTGCAGGTGGCGACGGTTTGCTCCGTCCCCACTCTTTGTGAGCTGAGAAGAGAAATGGCTGAGAGTGGAAGCTGGGAGTCGTTTGGGGCGCTTCGCAAAGTTCTCCAGCCAGGCGAGCCTGTTTTGTGCCTGTTAGAGGATGAGGCTGGTCCAGCCAGCGGGACCTGCCTGGCACATCTTTTCTTTCCCAGGAAAGGTCCCATAAGTGTCCCGAGAGACCATGGGGAAGGGGGTTCAAAGACTCTTTTGCTTTAACATGGTGTTTACACTAGGGATGGGCAGAGAAGTTACCTGGAAATCAACTAAATTCCTGTGCTTTCTTAGTACTGGCATTTAATTCAGCCCACGTTGTGCTCCTTTCATCCCGGGCAGCCTTGATAAGTCAGCAACAGGCTGAGAGGTTCCAGACCTGAAATCAAGGCGAAGAAAGTCTCCGTGTATTTGATGGAGCCTCTGAACTTTCACGGGGTGATAGGCGGCACAATGCAATCGGTAATCAGGTTTTACAGGGTGATCATGCATGGATGTAGGTGATACTTGAATCGATGCCTTATTTACTGTCCAGGGAACTTGAATGTTTAGTCTCGGAAAGCGGGGGGAGGGGGATTCTGGGCATTCATCAATGCAAAGCATGTGTACATTTCCCCATGTGGACACATACTGGTCCACTGAAAGGAGCTGATGTATTTTTTTTTTCCATGTTGCGTCTTGAATGCTTTAAGACGCAAGTACACAAGGGACCTCCAGAGGAAGAACGATTAACAGCTTCTTCCCTTTTGCGGTTGAGAGGCTGGAGAAAGAGTTTGGGGAAACTGCACTGGCTATCCTAGGAGCTAGGAGCCGCACTATAAAGAAGAGGATCTGCAGGTCCCGGGCCTGTGCCCCACGGATCTCCAGCTTGCCCCCCCCCCATGCTCATTTCATACCCAACAAAATCCCGCAGACACTGGAAAGACTCCCTGGGGGTGTGAAACAGTTCCCCAGACCAGCTCTGATTTCTGAGGACTCTCCTCTGAGGTCATTGAAGGGCAGATCTTGGTGATGTGACATTTTTTTTTCTGCTTTGTGTCTGTGTTCAGGTGAAGTGGAAGTGTCAAACCCCAGGACAGGAATGTCTGCATTTTTTTTTTGACCCTCTGCTTCTAAAATAGACGCTGCTTAGCAGGCAGCTGACTTTTTACAGCAGGAGAAAGTGTTCTCTCTCTCTTTTTTTTTCAGGATTTTTCATGTTTGTCATTTCTGAGTTTACCTGGTTTTAATCTCTCTCCCTCCAGTATCCCTACCTCACCCCACAGTCAAATCTTTCCTACTGTCAAACCCTTTTGCCACAAACAAAAATAGCTTCAGAGTTTTCATTTGTAAAGCATCCATGTCCTAGTAAAGCCGTGGTATGGGAGGCGTGTGCGGTGCCATTGGCTGGAAATGGGGCCGCACTATAGCGCCTGTTGCAGGGTTCATACCTAGGCCAGCTCTGAGAGGCACTGGTGCTATTAGGGGTGAGTGTTGCAGCAGGAACCTGCAGAAGTCCTGTTTAAGCCAGGTCATCCCTGCAGGGTTGTTTGGTGGGTGTGGCTGGTATTGACTTGAGGTCATTGTCTGATAGGATGATAGTCCTCTTCTAAACTGAGGTGTGTACATGTATGTCTATGTGTGCATATATGCACATGCGCACAGAAAGCAGTAAGGGATAATTACTATTTTCTTGGTATTCTGAACCTGAACGATAGGTTCTGAATCTCTGGAGACAATCTGGTACCTTCATGGCCCTCTTGAAAAAAGACTGTCCTGGATTATTGTACAGGGTAAAAGTTTGCCCTTGGGACAAGAGACTTTAGGATAGATAGGGAGAGAATTAATGTTGCCTCGCTCTGAGCTTTCAATTACCCATCAGAAAGCAGTTTGTGACTTACTCGTGGCCTTAGAAGAGTTGACTCAGAGTAGAAGGTAAGGGCATGAACTCAGCTTGCAAAGTCAGGCAGCTGGCAATGGGATCCCAGAATCCAAGGGGCAGTACTGGGAGACTGGCAGGAGAAAGGCATTGTTTTCTCAGAGCCATGTGTCTGGCTAACAAGGTTCACCGAGTATGTCCTGATTCAGCAGTCTCTTAATCTTTGCCATTTGAACCCCTGCCAGTGCCCATCTTAGATACAGCAGGGGTGTTAGGGGTCACGGGGCCCGAGGCCTAGTTCTTTTCTTTCCTCAGAGGGTGAGTGGGTTTCTGTAGGTAGGCTGGACCTTAGATTGCCTTGGGTTCCAAGTGATGCAGGTTGTGTGCCCTGTTCCGGGCACCAGCCTCATCAGGAATTCCCAGAACTCCCTCTGCTGAGATGAGGCTCAGGCTAATTGCATCCCCACAGCAACCAACCCAGATGCTCCACTTCCCACTCTGCATGGGCAGCCATCACAAGGCAGTTTCGGAGAGACTGACTGGAGCTGTGGTCTCTGTGTCCTGGATCCAGGAGAACGATTAGAACCAATGGGTCCTCTGTCACTTCCTTTTCTAGCTCCTTCATTTTTACAGATGAGGATTCTGCAACCCAGTAAGTTAGCAGTGGCTTGCTTCCAAAAGTTCAGGATAGATAGTACCAAAACAGACTGAAGGGTCCCCAGAGCCCGTGCTCTCAGCTGCCTGCTTCTGTGGGAGCATCAGGATTGGACTGCACCTAGTTCAGGAAAGCCATTGGCAGGGAGTCAGACAAGGTCTGTGTTGAAAAATATCTATCTATCTATCTATCTATCTATCTATCTATCTATCTATCTATAGACTTAGCCACTTCGAAGAAAACGTCTAAGGCTTGGGTAGTTTTTTTTTTTTTTCCTGTCACCAATAGGTAGAAACATCATAGGATATTTATGGGAAATAAATTAATATTTTGTGATATTCAAAAGTGCTTTGGACAATGCACAGAGCTTTGTCAGTGCTCAGGAAACATGACTTGAGTCAGAATTGAAATCATCTATACCTAAAGTTCAGCTGTTTCTCAGACCCCCACCCCAACCCCTTGGAAACCTAGCTAAGTATATGCTGAGGGACAGGAACATCTGGTCCAAAGAAAACGAATTTCCTTGTAAGGGCAAATGCTTGAAGGCCGTGTTTCCGAAGCTTCTCTCAGTGGTGTGTGTGTATTACTTGCTGTCATGGATGAATGACCTCCACTCCCTTCAGTTCTCTCAGTTCCTATAATCAAGAGCACATCAGGCCTGTGCTGTTTGTCTATCCTCTATGCAGTGACACCTATAGGAAATGTCATTGTCACCCTTGTCTTCTGTAGCATCTGAACAAGCTCCTTTACTAAGGAAGAGAGGTTCTTATGAAAACTTACCCCTAGCATGCAGGTGGGGAAGCTGAAGCAGAGATCAGCTCCTTGAGGACACTTAACTGAGACTACAGTCAGTCCTCTGGCCTTGATTCTTTGGGATTCTTACTGAACTCCTCAGAGTTTAGTTTAGAAAGAGAATAGCCATCTCTGACAAGCCTCAGGAAACAGTAGTAGTAAGGCACAGGGTTGAAGCAATAGAGAGCAAGCAGCATCTATAAAACAGTGTTCCTGGCTCCAGCCCCTACTCAGGCATTGTAGGCACCATCGCTACTTAACGGGCTGGATGGAAAGTTGAGCCTGCATGACCTTTGTCCTAAAAGATTTTTGTAGGGGCCTAGACTCCCAGTGAATTCTGACTACTTACTAATCATGACAACTCCTTATCTTAATTTTCTTCATGTGTAAGATGAGGACTACAGCGATGTCTCCTCCAGATTTGTGTGTGTGTGTGTGTGTGTGTGTGTGTGTGTGTGTGTATTTGTGTGTGGTTTGGTGGTAACAGTCTGTGGATGTGTCAGGCACTGACTGAACCAGGTCTGATCGGTGGTCAGTAATCCATTCATAGTCAAATCCCTGCCCTGCATTTCCAAGTTATCAGGATGCTGGGCATCTATCTGTAGGCTGTAGATTTTTTTTCCCCATGAAATGGTGTACAGGATAGACTGACTCTTCTGCCTGGGATTGCTGTGAGGACTAAATGAGTTAGCCATGGGAGACAGTGCAATATCATTAGTGTCATTCCTGTTAGTGAAGGGGACATACAACACCTGTAATCCAAGCCTGACGTGGCAGGTGCTAGGGAAGAAAGGCAGAGTGCAGAGACCATAAAGGAAGGAGAGTCTGTGGAAGAGAAGGAAGCATCTCCGAGAACAGGTAGGATCTTAATGAGTAGGGTGAGAAGAGGGAGGGCAGGATACACAGCAGAGACAGACACCCAGGGTTTGTCCGTGAGAGAGTCTCTGCTCTTGTTGGTAGGTAGTGGGGGGGGGGTACCTGGGATGTCTGGATGATGTGTTAAGCTGGGTCCCTTTATGAGGATGCTGGAATGCCAGGCCATGGAGTTAGGATTTTATTTCACAGGCCATAGAGTAGAGCACAAACAGAACCTTGCTTTGAGGAGACTACTCTGTGTGGAATGAATTTCAAGGTAAAGGGAGGAATCTGGGGGTGGGGAGGGGAGTGAGACAAGAATGTCAGGGGGAAGGAGGGCCAAGGGAATCCAGGTGTTCTTAGTGTTTCATGGGTTGGCAGCCCTTTGAGTGGGTATGAAAGAGACAGGGTGAGTGGCCTAGGGTGAGGGATGCTGTGAACAGAGGTGAGGAGCAATGCTCTGGATGGAAACAGGCTAAACCTCTCTGTTTCAGAGGCATCCAGGTAGAAAAATCCCAGTAGCAGCTCAGGAGCATGAGAATCAGAAGAGTCAGGAAGCAGGAAAAGTGGTGCTCCTGGAGAAATGAAGGCCAAAACTTACCACAAGTCCCTGTGGAGTAAAACCCACCCAACAACCACAACCAGACTAACAAACAGCACAACAGACTCCAGAAGTCACCTCTGCCTCATTGACTTCAATACAGAAATAAACCAAGTGAGTTCTAGAGAATCCAAATAACTCTGAGTTAGGATTTGGCTCTGTGCTGTGCGATCCGTTTAGGATTAGTGGAGTTGAGCGTGCCAACCCCAAACAATTTTCCCCCGTCACTGTTACGTGTGTTTCTGTGTCGCCCGCCACATGTCTTCCCACAGATGGTATACATTAGGGGACTGCAGAGTCATTTCACTATCGTCTTTAAAAAGCCAGATCTGGGAAGGTAAATCTGCTTTCCAAAGCCAAATATAGTTCTTTCTGTCATGAGTCCCTCCATCCAGGCTGGTGAGTGGGACATGTGGCTCAGAAAGCGGGGAGTGAAAGGCCAAGGGTGCCCAGCCTTGAAGAAGTCTCGGAGGGTGCAGTAGAGGACAGGTGAGGGAACCTGGCATGGGATGGTGTATTGTTACATAATGGGAGGGAACTCTGGGTTCTGGGCAGATGGAGACAGAAGGCAAGGAACATAGGCAAGGCAGTGAGAGTGGCTCAGCTTCTCCTGAGGAGGGAGAGGGGACGGTGTGTGGAAAGCAGGTGGACGAAGAAGCCAAGAATTCCTTCACTGGGTGGGAGAGAGATCCGGTACAACTGACAATACCCCACAAATAACAACACCCCACAAATAATAACACCCCACAACCTTTTCCTTATCTGTCCATTTTGCTTCTGAAGGCTGCAAGTAGATATTAGGTTGCTAGGGCAGGGACCAGGCCAAGCATCCTGAAGAGCAAAAAGCAATTTCCCAGATAAAGCCTTCTCTATGGGAGTTAGGGTTAGAACATCACTGGCTCGGGGCTTCCTTGGGTCACCTGTCTTGACAGAATTTTCCAAATCCAGCCCGCTTCTTCCCACCAGGGAGGAATAGAAAAGATGTGTTTACTTGATATCCTTCATTGGCACCCCATTCCTGATTACCCTGGTGGATGAAGAGTGAAATAAAAATTAGCATGTTTATCCCACTTTTAAATTCGTTTAATGAGAACTCATTTACCCTCTCCCAATTTAAATTCGTAATAACGCCATAACCTTTCAGAGCTCATTATTACCCATCTTCCCAGATCTTCCTGTTAGAGGAGCTTGCCTTCCCAAGTTCCCTTGTCAGGTGCTATCCTGGTATCACTATTGTGGTTTCTTTTGGTGATTTTAGTTTTTATCAGGCCACGGGGACTTACTTTTTCACTCAGCAATGATCCTTCCCTTCTTCCTTTCCTTCAAAACTCAAAGTGGACTCAGCCCCTTTCTCTGCTCTCTCCTATCCTCCAGGGAATCACTGAACGAACTAACTCCAAGCTGGTGTGTACAGTGTCTGAGCAGCTACCAGCCCAAAAGCTGGAGTCACCATGGCGGCAGGAGTTGCAGCCTGGCTGCCTTTTGCCCGGGCTGCGGCCATTGGATGGATGCCAGTGGCCAACTGCCCCATGCCCCTAGCTCCAGCGGACAAGAACAAGCGGCAAGATGAGCTGATTGTCCTCAACGTAAGTGGACGACGGTTCCAGACCTGGAGGACCACTCTGGAGCGCTATCCCGACACCCTGCTGGGTAGCACAGAGAAGGAGTTCTTCTTCAATGAGGACACGAAGGAGTACTTCTTTGACCGTGACCCGGAAGTGTTCCGTTGTGTGCTTAACTTCTACCGCACCGGGAAGCTGCACTACCCACGCTATGAATGCATCTCTGCCTACGACGATGAACTGGCCTTCTATGGCATCCTCCCTGAGATCATTGGAGACTGCTGCTATGAGGAGTACAAAGACCGCAAGCGGGAGAATGCGGAACGGCTCATGGATGACAATGACTCTGAGAACAATCAGGAGTCCATGCCCTCTCTCAGCTTCCGCCAGACCATGTGGCGGGCCTTCGAGAATCCACACACCAGCACCCTGGCACTGGTCTTCTACTATGTGACTGGCTTCTTCATTGCCGTCTCGGTCATCACCAATGTGGTGGAGACGGTGCCATGCGGCACGGTGCCTGGGAGCAAGGAGCTGCCGTGTGGAGAGCGCTACTCGGTGGCTTTCTTTTGCCTGGACACTGCCTGTGTTATGATCTTCACGGTGGAGTACCTCCTCCGACTCTTCGCGGCGCCCAGCAGATACCGCTTCATCCGCAGTGTGATGAGCATTATCGACGTTGTGGCCATCATGCCCTATTACATTGGCTTGGTCATGACCAACAACGAGGATGTGTCCGGGGCATTTGTCACACTCCGGGTCTTCCGAGTCTTCAGGATCTTCAAGTTCTCCCGGCATTCCCAGGGCCTACGGATCCTGGGCTACACCCTGAAGAGCTGTGCCTCAGAACTGGGCTTTCTTCTCTTCTCCCTTACCATGGCCATCATCATCTTTGCCACTGTGATGTTTTATGCTGAGAAGGGCTCCTCCGCCAGCAAGTTCACAAGCATCCCTGCGTCTTTCTGGTACACCATAGTCACCATGACTACACTGGGGTAAGTCAGTACCACTGACCTGAATAGGGTGGAGATGGGTTGATCGATCATGAAACTTCAGGTGGTGTATCAGGATCGAGGAGAGGATGCATGAAGATAGAAGCCCTTCGTTCAAGTCATGGGGCCCAGAGAAGTGGAATATGCAGAAAAGGAATGAGTGATTTGTGGGTGATGACTTGCTCTGAATTGAGTTTGCTGGGGGAGGTGAGGCACGTGTTCTAAAAAGCATAGGAAAGTAAGTCACCATGTCTGTCCTCCAGGCTCGGAGTGTGAGATGGCAGGGTGGAGTGCCTCTGAGGACTGTGGGCAGAGGGGCAGAGGGGCAGAGGGGCAGAGGGGCAGAGGGGCAGAGGGGCAGAGGGGCAGAGGGGCAGAGGGGCAGAGGGTAGGAGAAGTTGGGTGAATGATGTAAAGTCTGTCCATGCAGATTTCCTACCACGTTCCCTGCTGTGCCGCCTTCTTTGTAGTATATTTGCAAGCTGTCTTCTCTTTTGCCTGGTTTCCTTTCTGCTGCCACAGACACTCATGGATTCGATATCTCTGATTAGAATTTCTCTCAATGGCATAATAATTTTGGGTTTTCTGAAAAGCAAGGTACCGGTTTCTTTTCTTTTCTTTTATTCTTTTCTTTCATTCTTTTTTTTAACTCACAAAAGAAGGAACAGTCTTGTCTTAATCAGCTGGAGTCAGAGATGGAATGGCCCCAGCCTACCTGTGTGTCTGTGAAATAGTCTCAATGGGTCATGTGGTCCGACAAGCAGCAATATCATCAGAGAGAAAAGTACTCGGTGAGGGCTCGGGTGATGTTCTCTTCCAGATCTCTGAGTTATCCTCTCCACTGAGGTCACACAAATGCATTTATGATGCTGGGATGTGATGCTCTCCATCAGAGGAAGGGGTCCCAGGAAGGAGATTAAAATCTTCACCCTAACAGGATTAGAGCAAATAAAGGCCGCTTTATGGAGACAGAGATTTCAGAGGGGTTTTTTGCCTCAGCAGTTGCAAGCCATGAGACTAATGAAAAATCCCTCCACAATTCATATGCCGGGTCTAGATTTGCTTAGACAAGGAAGCGTTATATTGCTGATGGAGAATTCATGAAGCTTTTTATTTGGTCTCTGACAGTTCCGTTGGTGGGATCCTGGTGATTCAGGTCTTTTCCCTGGCTGAGCCCCTGTTGTGGTGCTGTAGGTTATTCCACAGTGCTGCGTTTGTTTATTGGGAATGACTGAGCAGGTGATTGGGCCTCTTAAAGTGATTACATTTGTCATTCTGCCACAAGGGAGGAGCAGGGAGGAGAGCAAGGGATGTCAACATCCATTTGCGAAGGCCACATTTGATCCAGGCATTTGTTTTACTCTGTCTGTCTAAAGAAAGCTACATAGTCATTCTTCCCAACCAACACACACACACACACACACACACACATGCATAATACACACATGCATATATACACACACATGCATATATACATATATGCACACACATGCGCACATGCATACACACATGCATATACATATACACACATGCATGCACATACACATATGCATACACATACACACATGCATACACACACATGCATACACATGCACACATGCTTTCAGATGGCTGCTTACCAGAGTAAGCGTATTTAACCCTGGGGCTTTATCTTTCTTGGAGCAAATGGCAGATGTAAGCTTTTGGCAATATAGGATGTTTGGGATATTGTTAGCTGAGGGCTTGGCTTCATATTTCTCCCTTCTGTGCTGACCCTGACCATCCTTCATCTACCAAAAAACAAAACAAAACAAAAACAAAACCCAGGTACCGCATGGCAGCACTCATGCATGTCCCTGATACAATCCTGAGTCACCAGTGCCTTTAGTTGCCTCTGGGTGGGATTTGAGACATGAAAGGGAGGAACCTGAATTGGGATAAATCCCAGGCAGACTGATGGGAGTCAGGGTTAAAATGGGATCGTCTTGAAGGAGATTAGTAGGAACACGACTGGCCACCTGCCCATTACTTTTTATGATTAGTATAATAGCATCTGGGTGTCTCCTGTGTGTCAGCAGTGTGCTGAGCACTTTGCATATATTATCTCTAAGTCCTCACAGCAGCCTTGCGAGGTAGGAAAAGCTCTGTACTCCTTAAAGATACAGAAGGTGAAGCTCAGAGGGGTTCAGTAAATTCTCCAGAGTCACAGAGCTGATTTTCGGATGCCAGTCAGTCTCTGTGTCTTCCGTGTCCTTTCTCCTTTCACCATGTCATACTGTTCCCCCTCCGTCATGGCCTCCAGTAGCAACCAGATCTTTGGGCTTATTTTTACTTATTATTACTTTTTAAAAGATAACCTCAGGATGTATGATATTCTATTCTGGTCGAATTGCTAGTCAGGCAAGCGTCATCTTGCTGAATATTGTATGCCAGGCCCTGACCTGGACACACAGAGACTGGAGACATCATACATTTCCTTCTGCATAGGACAGAAGGTGTCGTTAGAAGTCAATGGCTGCTTTCATAGCTAAACTTGGGATTTTGCCGCTGTTTTTACTGTGGGGTAATAGTTGGTGTCTTTGAGTGTTCGTCTGTAGAGGAAGATGCAAGTTCAGCATCAGGGTTAGAATGCATTGGCCTCAGATTCACATTCTTGGAGTAGTGCAGGGTGCAGGCAGGCTACAGGAAAAGGTGTGAGAAGGAAAATCATCTGCCTACACTGGAGATAGCTGTCGCTCCCCTACAGGTCCTGGACCTCCTCACCCCACTCCCCAATGACAAACAGGTTTGCTTCTCCACCCACAATACTCTGAAATGTCTAGCTTCTGAGTAGTGAACTAAATGAGCTAGAAAAGAAACTTTTAGTTCTCTCTTCCCTCAATTCAGACAAGTTCCAAGGAAGCAGTTCTTTTTTCTTCCTTCCACCCGTCTGATTGTGGCTGTGTGCAAGACCAAGCTCCTTTGACTTTGACCTAAGCTGGCAGTTGGCACCATTACCAGGCGCCTTTGTTTGGCTATACATAGCAGGTGCTTGAAAAAAAAAAAACAAAACGCTTTCTAATGGAGGGGTCAGTGTAAATGGGGCACCTTCCCCATTTGCTTGGTCTGATGTCGTTCTCAGTCTCTCCTAGATGTATCTGTCCTTTCTTGAGGATAAATGTAAGGTTTGAGTCTACAGCCCTGCAGCCTCTCCAGCCCTGGATGCTGTCTCAGCTCTGCTGTTCCAGGAGAGCAGAGACTTGGTGACTGATCTGTCCACTGAGATGCTCTAAGGACCACACTTATGTTCCTGCCCTTACTAGGGGACTGTCTGGCTCAACCCAGAAAGCTTTCCCTTTCTCCTGGCTGATTTCTGTTCAAACCACATTCACTGGCTGGTTTTAGCCCTGTTGCACCATTGCAGGAAGTTCATCTTTTTTTTTTTTTTTTTTAGTCTACATTGAATTTGAACCCCATGTGACTAGGAACTATGAAGGACCAACACTTCAGTGGTCCAATTGCCTCCAGCCAACCCCAGCTGTTTGTGGCCCCTCCCTGCCCTACTCCTTCCGGAGCTCCCATTTCTAACCAACAGCACTGCTCCTTCTCAGAGCAGTGTCAGTCAGCATGCTCGGATCCAGCAGAAGTGAAGGTGTTTGCTCTGCCAGGCTCTGGTTGCTATCTCTGCCTGCTTTCCCACTACCTCGCTCATGTGTTAGTAGATGTCCTCCAGGGAAGGATCTCCTGAAGCCAATTATCACCATTTATTTAATATTTCAAAATACTTTAAGCACACAAGAACAACTGACAGCTGAAATTATCACCCAGGCTTGAAGATGTCTTTCCTCAGCAGGCTCCTGTGCCGGTAGGAAAGACCCCTGAGCTGTGCCCAGGTTCCCCTTGTGCTCCCTTGACAGTTGAGCTCCCAAATGCACCATTCAAGGATTAATTTCCGTGTTCATAATTGATGCTATAAATAAAACAAATCCCCAATTATCTCAGTTAACAGAAGAAAGGGATAACGTGGAACTCCCAATATTAAATAAGACCAACATAACTAGTTTGGGAGTGTATTCTATGAGGTGAATTTTGTCAAAGCAAATTTCCCTTCTTAATTTTGCTTAGCTTTGATTAGCATCATGGTGGATCTGGACTGGCTGAGCAAGTCCTGGGGCAACTCAGGTAAGGACATGGGAATGCAGGAATTTGGGAGCCTTTGGGTGTGTGTGTCCACAGGGGCTGTGGGAGGCTGGGGAGCAGCTTCAGGCCTGGATGGGCTGGACAGCTCTTGGACATCTTAAGCTGGAGGGTGTGGGGGAGAGCTGGGCTTGGGAAAGGCTGGGAAAGGTATGGAGCAGCTTCTGCTCCAAAAGGATGGTGGCTCACTTACATAATTGTCATCAGCAGCCTGTCTGTCACCTTGTGCTCTGAGATGAGAGCATTTTTTGACAGTGTCCAAAATCACTTTAACAAAAGCAGAATCGATTTTTTTTTAAACTTCTTCCAAGCATGAAGCAGTCTTCAGGTGATTTGCATTTCCCTCTAAAACCTCATTCTGAGGTTCCAGGAAGCAGAAAGGTTCGGCTTGGAAGTCGAGAGAGCATGGAAGGTTGGGGTTCTTGATTAGACTCCCCCCGCCCCGTGCCAGATATGAAGCTTGTGTGAGATGTGGTTTTTGTTAACTCTACAGATCTCAATATTCTGTCTATACTTTCACAGGGATCACCATTACCGCAGTCTAGATACTGGCTGACAAAGTTATCTATGTGGGGTGGACTCCCTGCTCATATTTTGCTTCCTGAGAATGAATGTCCTGCAGGCCTTTTCTTTGTTAGCATTTCTTAACTGATAGTTCCCTGGTGCTGGAATTCCCAAGAGAGGATGCAAACTTACATCTCAGCAAAGGATCTTCCATCCCTTCCATGTTTGTGAATGCCAACTGTGTACCCAAGGGCATTACTGACTCTCAGAATACACAAGCACTATAATTGTGTAACAGTTCAATGTGAATCTGCAAGATGAATCAAACATTTTTCTTCCTCAGAACATGACAATCTATCTTCCCACCGTAAACTTCCGTTGTCTTCTCCAAGAAGTCTTTCAAGAAGTGAGCAGACAGAGAGGGCAAACACTTGGGGCTTCAGTCTTAGGGGGATTGGGACTTCTTGCAAGGAATGTTTGTTGTGAGTTCTTGCATAGTATCAGGCTACCTGACATGGTCATCTTGAGATATTCCAGGGGCACGGAGAGGCATAAAGAGAACCATAGGTAAATTCCTTCCCACCATGCCTCTCTTCATTCAGCAGTCCTCCAATATTCCATAAATACTAAGTTCTAGGCTCTACTATTCTTGCATTCTAATAGAAAGGACAATTCAGTAAATAGATAAATAAATATGCACTATTAGGATATGTAGAAGAATAGAACACGTCAGGACACATAGGGAGCTCTGAGTGTATTTACTCTCTAAGAGTCCGGTCCCCTGGAAACAGGTCAGAGGCTTAAAACTCTTCAGGGACTTCCTATTCAGAACCACAGTGGCATGGTTGTCACAAGCAACATGCTTGAGTTGATTCTCCCATTAACTTTCTGATCTCCTGCCACCCCTTGCAGAAATTCCATTAGGAGTTTCCTTCCTATTCCAAGAATACCATATTAAGGAACCTCCTACCTGATGGTTTTTTTTTTGCATGTATCATTCCTGCTTTTCTCTATTATGTCCGTATTCCCTTAGATCTCTGTTCAGCATCTGAGAGGCCCTTCTTGATCCCTTAACATAAAATAACGTGGCAATAATGCAGGCAAAAGATGGTGGTGGCATCGTGGATGCGAGCAACAAAGATTGGGGACCTGAAAGACCTTTGGCTCTTTACAGGTAGAGGGCTGGGGCGCAACTCAGTGCCTGCTGAGGACTTGAGATGGAATCCCCAGCACCTACTTGAAAGCCAGGCAAAGTGGTACAACTATGCTCTAGCACTGGAATGAGCCTACAACTCATTTGCCAGTCAGTATAGCTGGGTTGAGGTGCTTCAGGGGAGAAACCCTGCTTAAAAGTTAAAAGTGGAGAGAGATAGAGGAAAGACAACTGAAGTTGACCTTTGGCTTCTATACACATGTGTGTTGGGGAATATCTACTTGTATGCACTAACAAGTGGAACACACACACACAGAGAGAGAGAGAGGAGAGAGAGAGAGAGAGAGAGAGAGAGAGAGAGAGAGAGAGAGAGAGAGTAGAAAAGACAGGAAGTTTTCTCAGGAAACTGGCCTTTCTCCCATTAAGCCAGCTAAAGTTCATGGCAGGGGATTAGCCATGAAGACCCTCTACACCCTTGGGAGAAACATTTGGCAAGAAGAGGCATGGCTCTAAGACCCAAGGCAGCTAAGACATCAGCAGGGAACCAACAAGCCCAGAGAACCAAGTTGTAGCCACAGCATCTGAGAGAGGACTAGGCTGGCAGCAGGGCTGGAAAGCTGGATGGAACGTTCCTTTTTCTTACCCAGGCAATAGCTACTGATGTGTGCACAGCTGGCATGTGCTCACCGTCATGAGGGGCCAGTCCTGGCTCTGACACAGAGGCCACTCTGAGACTGTGGTTTCTGCTTCGACCTGGGGTTGACCCAGGGCTTCTACAAAAAGCGGTTACCTCACATGGGTAGCACTTTGAGCGGCTCAGGTGCCTCACACAGGGAGCCTCACGATGCCTTTGCTCTGTGATCTGGCAATTCAGATCACTGCAATTTTCGGAAAAGGATTTCCACGCTGGTTTTCGTTTCACAGCTCTCTTCCGGAATGTCTGGAAATCAATCTCAGCCTCTCTCTCTGCTCTGCTTTTGTTTGTGCTTCCCTCTGTAAGCACACTAGTAAACACAAACATGATTCTTCCCGAGGAACCACAATTATTCTGTCTTGGAATACTGTAAACAAGAAAACAGAGGGCCCTCCCCCTCCCCAGCCTGGGAAGAGCCCCCTCAGCTGCTGCTCGAATGGGTTCAGTTCTTTCACCCAGGAAGGAGTGCTTGTCCTAGGCCCTGCAAAGCTCTGGACCACACTCCACAGGGGCTTGGAGCTCTGAGCCAAGGACGGGAGCAGGGGAACCTTGGGCACAAGAGCCTTTGTGCAACTAGCTGTTTCTGGGAAGCTGAGCCCAGAACACTCATTTGTAGAAATTCTGCTTTTAGTGATGTTCAAGTCAGTAGTTCTCTTCTGGGAAGTAGGAACTCAGTCCTCAGAAACCATTGTTGGAAAGAGTGTAATACTGACCTCAGACCAACGTCTAAGAAAGATTTGTTTTGAGAAAAAGAGTTAATTCCTGTGCTTGGGAGCATCTCCAGGACAGGCTTCATACTGAGTTTGGTTTATTTGCCCATCTTGCTTTCTTCGGGACACACCAGTCAGCCCCATCCAAATGATAGGTATGTGGAAAGGTGGGACTGGAAGGGAAGAGAGCCCAGCTTCGGCTGACCATGACTAGGTGGAAGAAGATCACATTTAGCTCATGTAATCATATTCTGGGTGCCAGGACTCGAATGAGTGTCATTAAACTGAATCAGAAAAAATCGTTTTAATATAAGTGCCACCTCACACACAAGCTGGTTGATGGAGAGATGGATGAGGCAGGAGACGCCTCCTTTGTAACAGGATGCCATAAAACCCCATCACCTTCATTATTTCCCACCAAGGCAACACATCAAAATACTCATGAGTGGCAGAACAGCTTGAATTTAATATACAGAAAGTCCAATCAAACAATAAATGGATGGCACTATATAAAGAACCCATTTTCTGGGAGGCTGGCTCCATTCTCTGGGATTCAGCTCCCTGACACATGAAATGTGCATCAATTTTCACCAACTAACGCAGCTGCCGAATCACCACATGCGATATTTGTTTGCTTCAGAAATGGCAAAGGGGACCTTTCCCTCCCACATTAACTGGCTATCAATGCAAAATTGCAAATCTCATTTTCTTTGATTTGCATCCAGTGGCTTCCAGTTGCCCAGCAAGGTACCTTTGCAGTGCCAGCCAAAGTGGAAGGATGGCCCCCACTCCATTCCAGGATTGCATCACTCTCAGGAGCACTTCATAATCTTCTTTGAACCAGGGTGAGCCTCATAAGGGCTGAGAGACTTTCCTCTCAGCAGTCATTGTAGGGACTTCTTGGGATGTGCTGACACACTCTGCATGTCTGTGACATTATGCATGGTCCATAGTCCTTCCTCTGATGTTGTACGGAGCAAACGTTTCATTCTCGGTTGGGTCCCTCCCACTGGCATAGCTCTGCACATTGTCTCCCACCCCTGTCTCCCAGCCATTTATGGAGAGATTATAAACATAAATATCAATAGATCAGTCAAACAGAATAAAAGAAAGCTAGCTGCTCAAAAATCATACGATACTGTCAAAGGCTCATAGAAAATAATGTGTGTGTGTGTGTGTGTGTGTGTGTGTGTGTGTGTGTGTGTGTGTTTTCCTTCAGGTAGGGGATCCTTCTTAAAGTTATTTTTTCAATGACATGAATAGCAGAGTTAACCATAATTATAGGCTTATAGACTCTTAAGAGGCATCATTAGTTTACCTTTACTAAAGGGTACTTTAGCAGTGGGGGAAGCTTAGGAGAATTAAACTAACCAGTATCAAAACCATAGATAGCGTAAGTTTCATTTGATTCAGTAACTATTGAATATCCTGTTTGCAAGGTAAAGTATAAGGCAGTGCTATAAAAACAAATAAGAGGGCTGTGTATGTAGCTCGGAGGTGCCCTGCTTGCTATTGCCTAGTATATGCAAGGCCCATGGTTCATTCACGGGCACTGTTACAATGAGTGAGATGGGAGAACGAGAGAAGGGGAGAAAGGGGAGGAGAAGGATAGCCTGGGAAGTTTATGATATAGCAGGGGATGTATGTTCACAGGCATGCACAAGAAAGAAAGGTCCGTGTTCTGAAAAGAACAGAAGTGTGTATTGCAGAATAAATATTTAATATTTGCTGATGAATGATTGGCCCCACAGAAGAGGTGAGTGACATTTTAGGCAGACCAACAACGGCAGGTAGGATTTTAATAAGTGGGAATGGGAAATGCAAGTAACTCACGAAAGGGCACGATGCTTGGGGAGCTTGGCTACTGTTTGCTGGGGTTTAGGATATAAGAATAGGAACATGGCTTATAATAAGTAGGAACAAAGAGTTTGCCAGGGACTCAGAGGACCCAAACTAGGAAGGCAAGGAGCTCAGTTGGTAGGCATCAGGAGCCACTAAAGATGTTCTAGGTGCAAATGGGAGGTAGACTCACTTGGCAGCTGGCTCCTGGATGAATGTTGGAAGATCTTTTGGATGCAAGACAGTCATTCGCAGACTGATCAAGTAAGAGATGAAGAAGTTCTGAGCCGAGATAGCAACAACAGCAAGAGAGGACTTGAATGGAAACAGGATTCTGAAGGAATTTTGGAATATAAGAGTGGCTAATGAGAAGCATGGAGCTGCAGATTCTAGGGAAGGAAGAGGTTGGTGGGTGCTCAAAAGAGAAGGACCATGACCTTGACTTTGGATCTGTGAAGTTTGCTGATAACCCCAGATGTCCTCTGAACAGAAAATGGCTCTGGGGCTCCTCCAGGAGAACAAGGCTAAGTGAGAAAATTGGAAGACTCTTGAAGACAGGGTGTTGAGGAAGGAATTTGGAGGAATTCTTCTTGGCCTGTGTCTTACTTGAGTGCACAGCCATTTGGTACCATTTGCAAATAACTTTAATAAAGTTTCTCTCTTACCTTTCTCCTTGGCCTATCTATAGAAGTTCACTTCTATACTGTGTTTCTGCCATGACTAAAAGGGGAGATTGATCCTCTGAGTTTTATTTATTATTATTATTTTTTTATTTTTAGTGTCCTACAGTGATAGGTAAATAACAACACCCATCAGGAAAAAAATTTTTGTTCATAGGTTTTGCAATAGAAAATAAATAAATATGCCCTTATGTTGGCACGTGGGTAGGAGATGAGATTGAAATAGTCACAGACAGACCAAGTGCCATCTCTGCCTGGCAGAGGGCTACAGTCTTTGCCAGTCTTTTGCAGTGTCAGACCCTGGGACAATGTTTCAAGAACTTGAGACATTTCTTCCCCCACTTGCTTTCTTCTTCCACCCCGGGTGAAATGTGTTAGCTGCACCTGTTGAATCACGGGACCTACCTATCCTCTAACGTGGCTCCCACAACTCACTTGGGTTTTGGGGAAGCAGCAAGGGGAAATGACGCTTTCATAATTTGGCAAACATGCCTCACAGCAAACAAGACACACACCAAGTTCATATTAGAAGCTTCAATGAGAGAGAAGGGAAATAAGGCTCCAACCCTATGAGGTGGGTAGTCGATCCCACCCTGCACATGGGAAGGCCATGACGCTGTGCTCAAGCTCCCACACTGCAGTCACACTGAGGTCTTTTGATTCCATTTGAGTTCACTGGGCCTCCTAACAAGCCTTGCCCCGATAAACGATGTCTGTGCTCACAGAGCTATATTGCAGGCCTCAGTAAGGAAAGAGACATGAGTGAGAAACAAGAAGGGGACATCGGAAGTGGCATGTTAATGAGGGCTCCACGGAGGCTGTGGCATTTCATCTAGACTTTGAAGACCCTGATGGAATGCATTAATTGGCCATTTATTTAACAGGTATAATGAGAATGTCATGCATTATACTAGGGCAGTGGTTTTCAACCTGTGGGTCCTGACCTCTCTGTTGCCAGGGCATAGATCAGATATACAGCATAACAGATATTTACATTACAATTCGTAACAGTAACAAAATTGCAATTATGAAATAACAATATGGTTGGGGATCAGCACATGAAGAACTGTATTAAAGGGTTAAAGCGTTAGGAAGGTTGAGAATCATACTAGAAAGTGAGAAAGAATTTGTAGACAGAACAGAACAGAAAAGTTCTTGGAATTGACAATCTAATAGATAAGATGAGAATGAAATTTTGACTTAAAAGCCACAAAGAAAGGGCTAAAGTTGGGAAGTGAGAGGAAGGGGAAGCCTGATGTATAGGGAAGTCTAGGGGTTCACAGGACAGAAGGGCAGAGGGACAGCAGCTGCTCCCAATTTCCTGCATGACAGCACCCCTAGCAGTCTGTTAGGAGTCCAAGAGAGGCTGTGTCCAGGACACAGCGATGACTTAAGAGCTGTGATTGGGCCTCTTTAGGGCTGTAATTCAGCAGTGGAGAAGTAAGTGTTTGCCATCTGTGCTGAAGATGGAATGAGTGGAAATAGATTCACCCTGACTGTGAGAGACTACTGCCGTTACTCCTCACAGCAGTAGCTGATGATGCTTAGCCCCAACAATGGCTGAGGCATAAGCTTAATACAGGTTGTTTAGACCGACTCACCCTCCCAACCACCTTAGAAGAGAGAGGTTTGCTATTGCATCTGGCTTGTAGTTAAGTCTTGAGGACTGACTACTCGAGACTGACTAATTGTCTGTGGGGAGACTGGGTTTCCCATAGAGTTGGTCTGTAGAGCATCCACTCTTGTCCAGTCACCCATCAGCCACTTCAGTCCAAAGGAAACTGGAGGGCGTTTCCTGAGAAACGAAAAAAACTTCCTGGCGTTGTCATGTGCAGAAGAGAGAAAGACACAATGGCCTAACTCACTAATATTTCAGGGTTCGTGTATAAAAGTTATGAGAGAGAAGGATGAACATAGAATGTAAGGAAGAATGTGTCCAAGGGCCGGGTGACCAAGCCAGAGTGGGCATAGGCATATGGGAGCTTGGCTTTTAGGGCTTATGAAGACATGGGCACTGCTGACAGGCAGGTGGGGAGGTTACCAATAGGCAAAGCACAGCTGATGGGAAGGGGGAAGGCAACACAGGCAGAGATGGGAATCCCACTACACTGCAAACTCTCCCTTCCCCAAGGAAATACTTATAAATATATTTTTTATAGTAACTTAAAAAAAAGACTATTTCCTTGCCTGAAGAATTTCTGGTCCCAAGTGGCCTTATTTGGTGGCATCCCTAAGCATCCCAGAGGCCTTTGGGCACTTCTTATCCTTCTAGCTGGACCCTCCCAGCCTCCAAAAGGGATTACAACTTGGCCCAACTCAGTGTTGAGGGACACTGGCCTGCTAGGGAAGAGGGCTGTGTTCTTTTGCCTCCTGCCCTGGCCTTTCCTCACCCTTAGCAACTGACCCTTAATAGTGGAACCGTGACTACTTTTACTTCCACAAAGATGGGGATGGGGAGAGGAGAAGTGACCTGGGGGGTTGTAACCCCTGAGCTATCAGGGCCAGTACTGGTCCTTCCTTGAAGAACCCTGGTGCCAGGTATGAATGGCTTTAGATTTAGGTTTTCTCAGGAGTGTGGCTATGAGACTCTTCTGCCTCTTTGGTGCCATTCTTGCATGGGAGAGATGGAAAAGGACAGTATACAGTATTCAGTATGTGATGATCCTAGATTATTTCTGCATTCCCTTCTTTCTGAGCCCCTCTCTCTGCCTGCAAAAACTCCTTGAAGTTGTCCCAAGATTTTGGCACCTGAGAAATGTCTTCAGAGTCATAGTGACTCCAGACTCTAGCCTCCATCTCCTCTTTCAACAGGAGTGTTTTAAGCAAGCAAGGGGTGTTGTGTCAGTTAATAAAACATTCTCCTGCGGCTGGACTGGCACACTCAGAGCTTGAGCAGAGCTTGGGGAGAGATTAGAAAAGTCCATGCCCACTCCCTGCTCCCCACCCCTACACCGTGCCTGACTTCCGAATATCTCCATGTAAGGGCAACTTCTCATCTGAGGAGGAGAGGCTGTGGAGTCCACTCTCAGAGTATAGTACTTTATGCCTGAGCTGGCTTATGTGGGTTGGCCAAGTCCTACAGCTGGGGTGGGGCTCTTGGGAACAGTAGAAAGACCACCAGATTGGAAACCAGAGGGGGTGATTTTAGAACTAGCTTTGGGAACTATGTGACCTTGGGAAGGCTCTTTCCTCTCTTGTTGTTAGTATCTTCTAAATGATGAGAGGGATGTATTTGGTGACTTCTCAGTTCCTAGCTAGCTACTAAAGCCCTGAGCCCTTTCTGCTTCCAAGGAAAACAGGTCATTAGCTTAGTAGCCTGAGTTATCAACACCAGAAGAACTGGCCTTTAAATGGTCGGACACTTGGCAACTTTCCCATTTCTATCTCTTCTTCTCTAAAAAGAAGTTAAGAATCCTTGTCCAGAGCCAGGCAGTGGTAGCACACGCCTTTAATCCCAGCACTTGGGAGGCAGAGACAGACGGATTTCTGAGTTCAAGGCCAGCCTGGTCTACAGAGTGAGTTCCAGGACAGCCAAGGCTATACAGAGAAATCCTGTCTCGAAAAACCAAACAAACAAACAAAAAACCAAAAAAACAAAAATCAAAAAACAAACAAACAGAACCAGAATCCTTGTCCAAAATCCCCCAATGAAGTGTGAGTCCACGGGGAGGCCTGAAGACCTCACTTGGAGATCCTCTTCCTAGGAAGCCTTCAGGAATTTGGGATAAGGAATAGGTTATAGTCAAGGTCTATGTCTGTTGAATCCCCAGGGCAGAAGCCCTGCTGGAAAAAGCAAGGAGTTGTGAATTCAGTTCTCTGGGATGATCAGTATACCCACAAGAGTATCATCAGGTATCAACCCTGGGGCAAGGGCCTTTTAATGGGACTAGTTCACTGTCTCTCTTCGGGGCTGGACTTACCCACTCCAGCAGAGGGCATCAGGTCTGCCTACATGGCTCTGGGGAGGGGGAGCTGCCCCTGTTTGCTATGGTCCATTTCTTTGTTGGCAGAAGTCTGGGAGGAGTCAGTGATCCCAGGGCTCTATGTACAGAGCCCATTCTTGTCCATTTAATCCGGAAGAACAAGGGTTTTGAGGAACCAGAAGGCTCTCCTAGAAAATAATTCTGGAAGGCAGGGAGAATTACAGAAACCACTGAGGCTCAGATATCTGTCCTGGGATAAACAGCGTGACCTGGTCTCAGTAGAATGTGTGTGGGAGCTTCTAGGGTGAAACACCACCCAGGGTCCTTGCTAGACCTGTGGGATGAACAGTCAAGAGCCTGTGCAATATGGCTGTCTGGCTTCTGGGAGTGACTGGACCCACCATACTGTCTGCCATTACTCACTGCTTGGGCACTTCCATCTTTTCCATACCCCACCTTCCTCACCAACTTATTTTTCTTATACTGTTATCGTGATTGTCTGCAAATGGCCCTCTATTTTTCCACTTCCTTTATTTTATTGCATGAACTCCCCAGAGGAGCACAGTAGAGTCTATAGGATACTACCCTACACTTCTATAGTGTAAGCAGCATGACTTACCTGACTTTAAGTTATTTGAATGAAACCAACCATTAAATGTTCACAGAGGATGGGGAAATGGTAAAGCTTGCAGGCTCCCTTGGGGCTGTGAGCCTCCCATTGACTTTCTTTTCAATGCAGGGAGAGGATGAGGTACAAATGAGGTGGCCAGGGTAGTTACAGTAAAGGGGAGCCATGAAGAAATGGTGAAGAGATCACACCTCTCCCCCTCCCCCTTCCCCTCCCCTTCCTCCTTTCCCCCTCCCCTTCCTCTCTCTCTCTCTCTCTCTCTCTCTCTCTCTCTCTCTCTCTCTCTCTCTCTCCTGGATCCAAAGGCCTGAATTAAATAGAATTAAATAGCCCTGATTTCAAGCAGCTCTGGCTCCTCTGCATGAGAGACTCTGATCTTAGTCTCCAGCAACAAATAGACCCCCACCCCCAGACAGTACATTTAAGGAGCTCAATGAGGGCCACTGGCTCTTCTAGCCTATCTTATGACCCTGTGTTCCTCTCCAAGTAGAGTGAGAAGCATCAGCAATGGCCTGATAAACACACACTGTGTGGGAAAACTTTAAGCTGAGTAAGACTAGACAGTGAGACAACCCAGGTACAAGGGTTGTACAATGCGGAGCATGGAGTCAAGGAGGAGCTGCCAGTCCTATCTGGACGAGGCCAAGGGATCATCAGATGCCAACTCTATCTGGGTGAGGCCATGGGATCATCAGATCTTTGTGAGAAACCACAAAGAGATAGAACTGGTGTGAGTCCGTAAGACGTGCCAGAAAGATGGTTTGTAGAGCTGAAGAGTAAATCCAGGTAGAAAGTGAAAACTGGAGGGGAGAGAGTGCTCTTAGGGGAGGGCATATAGAGATGTGTAAGTATGTTCCTAGATGTGGTGATGCACACCTTTAAACCTAGCACTCAGCAGACAGATGCAGGCGAATCTCTTAAATTCAAGGCCAGACTGATGTACAGAGTGAGTCCTAGGACAGCCAGAGCTACACAGAGAAACCCTGCTTCAAAAGAAAAAAGACAAAGAGAAAGGAAAAAAAGAAAAGAAAAGTGTGTGTGTGTGTGTGTGTGTGTGTGTGTGTGTGTGTGTGTGTGTGTGAGAGAGAGAGAGAGAGAGAGAGAGAGAGAGAGAGAGAGAGAGAGAGTATAGGTTCATGAGAAGACCTGCCTGCTGTGAGGGGAGCAGATGAGGCAAGGGAAGCTCTCCAGGAACCTGGGCTGTCATCAAACATGGACATTGTTTTCTTTTTGCCATCTGGAGTCCTTTTGTTTTGAGATGACCCTCTTTCCTATCCTGTTCCAGAGCTGTATCTTCAGGATGACTCCTGTATTCTTTGGAATCCAGGAGGGGGGAGGGGGGAAGGGAGGAGAGGGGAAGGGACAGGGACAGGGACAGAGAGAGATTTCCTGGAAATGAAAAGGTTCTTGGATGACTGGACCCCTCCCCTACCTCCTTTTCTCAAAGAGTTTCTCTGGACCTGGAGAATGTAGAGAAAATTGCCAGGTGACTCTTCCTTGAATTTTTAGTCTTGTGTATGAGGAAAAAAGTGTTAGGGTGTGTGGGCAGGGGCCACAGAGCCTCCAGCTGCTGCTGGGGCTTGAGCATGCTGTCGCCCAGTTCCTTTATTTAATCAACAGACATTTCCAACATGTTGGCCATGTGCTCTGACCTTATACTCTGATGCACATAAATCGAGTCCAGTCACCAGGCCCAGAAAATGACCAAGATGACCCGGAAAAACACATAAACTGGGCTGTGAAAGGAGGTGAAAAGCAAAGCGAGAAAGCAGCCGGCCCCCAGCACGCAGGTACCCTGGGAGTCCTTCCTCCCCACGAAGCCGGCCCCCAGCACACAGGTACCCTGGGAGTCCTTCCTCCCCACGAAGCCCACCTTGGTTAGGAGGATGCTCCCTCTTTCCTAGTTTTGCAGGAGCCCTAGCCATTTCTGTTTCTATCCTATTCTGGTGTCTTCTTAGTAAAATCAAGAATTTTGAAAATACCACTTTAATTCTGCTTAAAAACAAAAACACACAAACAAACAAAACCAAGCAAACAAATCCAGCACAGGGGAACCCCACCCTTGACAAATTTGTGTCACTTTCCTAACTCAGCTTTAATGTCATTTTCTCATAGAACTATGTTTTCCAGTGTGGTTATAGGCCCTACCTGTTTACCCTGGGGCCATCCAAGCCTCTTGAGGGGGCGGGGGCATTGTTAAGAGCTCTGTTTCCAACCCTCCTAGCCACCTTGGAAGCTGAGGAGTCCTGTGTCTCTCCCATACCTGTATCTCTTATCCCTAACATGTGTGCTATGGCCCACAAGTCGTGGGCTGCTTCAATATCCTGTGTTTTGGCTGTCTGAGGGATCACTTCACCCACCTGCTATTAGGGTCCCAACTGGGCCATCTGTAGTGGAAATCTGCTTCAGCTCAGCACTATGTACAAAGCAGGCAGCTTCCAGAGCCTAGTCCTGTGGCCCAGAAGGAGTCTTGGCCCCTCTCCTCTCCCTGCTGGGCCCTGGCCAGCAGCCCAGGCATCTCTATTGGTGTGTAAGTGTTCATTTCTCTCCTGACCAGCAATAGAGTTATAACCAGAGGCAGTTTAAAGACACTGGCTGTGGGTAACATTAGGAATATCCTGGGTAGGGTCATGTTCTCTCTCTGTTTTCTCTTTGTGGAGAATTTCTTCCTATGAACACTGAGGTGGTATCTCTACGAAGCTAACCAGTTTATACTGAGATCAACCAACACCATGCATTAGCAGTAAATCTTTCAAAAAAGAAACCATATGTGTGTGCTGGTGCCACAGTGGGTGAGCAAAGCCACATTTCTGGGCTCATCTCAGCCCCCAGAAAGCTGCCTAGAAGATAATTGTGATGGTTAATGTTGACTGCTAATGTGACAAGATCTAGCATCCCCAGAGGGACAAACTTTTAAGCATATCTATGAGGTAGTTTCTAGATTGAGTTGAAACTGAACTAAATGTGGATGGGTCTATCCTATGGAGGTGGGTGTTCTGGACTGGTTTAAAGGAGAAATAAAGCTGGACACTAGCATTTATTGCTCTCTGCTTCCTGACTGCAGATGCAATGTGACCAGCTGTATCATGTTCATGCCACTGCCATGCCTTCCCGGCCATGGTTTGTGTCCTTTGAATACACTCTCGTAGTGTGAACCAAGATAACCCTTCCTCTGTTCATTTGCTTCTTGTCAGGGATTTGGACACAACAGAAGGAAAAAATATCAGATGCAATAATTCACAACTTTTTTTTTTTCAATTCAGCCATCTCCCATGATCTTAGGCCTCTGTCCTCCATGAAAACACAACTTCTCTGCCTTATCGGCCCTACGGAAGCTGGGGATCTGGTGGCCAGCATGCACCCTCCGAATGACAGCTGGAAAAGTAGCAGGGCTGTGTGTCTGGGTAGTAAAAGGAAACACCTCCTGTAGGCAGTCCTACAGGTGTTCTGTATTTATTGTTTACATAGCATCTCCATCCAGAGGCATTATCATCTCTGCCCTACAGATGAGAAAACATGGACACAGAGAGTTTAAGCGACTTATCCAAGAGCACACGACTCATTGTTGAAGGTCTTAGTCTTGGGCTTCCTGCCACTGTATCCTATAACCTCTACACCACACTGCTCTCGCGTGGTCACAGCTCTAAAGCAGAGCACAACTTGTTTTCTAGCGCCTTCCTCAGTTCCTCTGTGAGCATCGGAATCAGTTAGAACTTACTTCACAGGACATCGCCCTTAAAATGTAGCTTCAGCTTAAACTTTAAACGTCAATTACTTCTCATGATTCTGTGGGTTAAGTGGACAGGGCAGTTGTCAGGGTCTAGCTGGCTCTATTCTTCTTCAAGCCATCTGTGGTTCCCTAAGGATGGTCTAGCCTGGGCTTACTCACAGCTCTGCAGCCGATGAGTGAGCACCTGAGGCATCTAGGGGGATGGCTTAGCACTGGCCTCTCACCACCCAGCCGAGCCGAGCCGAGCAGAGCCGAGCCGAGCCGAGCCGAGCCGAGCCGAGCAGAGCAGAGCAGAGCAGAGCAGAGCCCTCCATTGATGGCAACTGCAGAGTCCCCAATCGCTGCATAAAAGGTCAAACCCTCTGTGCGGGAATTCTCTTCAAGCCTCTGCTCCTTCGATTTTGCTAATATCTAGTGGTCCAGTCCCATTCAGAGGACAGAGAAATCAATCGAACCTTTGGACAGAAGTAGCTGTGATGTCTGTCATGTTACATTGGGTATGAGAAGGGTGAGAAATGTTGGTGGCCATTTTTGTGACCTGCCACCTGGGACAAGGGCTTGCTATGAATCCCATGGATTGAATTTCGGAGTGGGGAAAGAGCAGGGAGGAATGACAGGGTTGTCAGGGTCCTCCACATGAGTGTTAGCCTGGTCAAAAGGCCAAGTGTTTCTATTGAGGTCCGGAAGCCAACATAAATGCAGGCCTTTCCATCCCTGAGTGTGGATGCATATCTTACATGATGTGGCTCCTTTGGTTGAGATTTGGGAACACAGTGACTGTTGGGAGAATGGATTATCCTTTCTGGCTCAGGCCAGAGTGTGAGGAGCCATGAACTTGCTTGGTGCTATTTATATGATTGTAGCCTAGCCATACTTTAAGTTTCTAGCTTGATCCCTAGCCTGGCTTCTCACAGAAGGCTTTCACTGGTAAGAGCAGATTCATAAGACAGCAGCTATGTCTGCGGACCATCATCGCTCTGCCACTTTCTTACTGTGTGATCAGGAAGAAGTCAACATGGGAACCCCTTTCTTTTATCCTGAAAAGCAAAGATTGTCATGAGGACTAAAATAATGATGTTTATGAAGTGCCTAAGCCGAAGACTGGCAGCAGTGCGGGCTCAGGACCAGCCATCCCTGGGGTTTGGATCCATGGGTGGTGATGGCCAGATGAACAGAGCTGTCACTGGTAAATAACTTTTGGCTCACCTAGGAATGCCAGATGGTATGCCAGCAACTTGGGCCAAGGAAGCACAGGGCAGAAGCTATGAGGAACATAGATATGGGACTAGACCCACTCCATGGGTATCATTCACACAGCCTGGTGAGATCAGCTTGAGTTGTATTATACACATGAGGAAAGTGAGGGGTAATAGTCAGAAAGCACCTCCGTTACACTGGACTCCAGAACAATCCACTTCCTAGACAATGCTCTTGAGGTGCTTCCCTTAAGTACCCTTTCCTCACATCCACATCCCGCAGGTTCCCAGCCTATTCTTATACCACATGCATATCCTTAGCGCAGGAAGAAAGAGAGAGAGGACATTTAGACAGTAGGAAGGGAGGCAGAAAGGGAAGGCGCCTCATAGACACTGGCAGCTGCCAGGTATGTGATGGGACTCACAGAGAAGCCTGCAGCCCTTCAGTGATGGAGGTCAGCTCTAGCCTTCAGACACCAGGGAACCAAAGAAAGGAGCGTCCTCATCAGACACTGGTCTGATGACCTTCCTTTGAGTAGAGCTGTAGAAGGAGTGAGGAAACAATTATTTATCAGGGATGGATTGGTCAGGAAAGTGGACCTACTCAACAAAGACCAGGAAGCATTGTGCCAACTGGGTCTAATGAGGGTGACAGGGTTGCTCGGAGCACAATGGCCTTGCTGGCGCCAATGCTTGCTTTTGGAGGGATGGCTGAAGACGCAGACAGCATTTCTGATAAGCACAGGTAGACAGGCCCTCTGTAGACAGGCAGAATCCTGGCCTCCAGTGGCTGACCAGGAAAGAGCAAAGGAGGCCAGACTCCAGCCTAGGTCCCCAAAAAGAAAGATCTTCACCCCTGAACTGTAACGCCCAACCCCTTTCCAAGGCACAATGTAGCCAAGGCTGCCCCTTGTTCAGGCCCCCTCCCTTCTGTTCTGGTTGAGAGAAGAGAAGGGGTAAGACACTGCCCTGGGACCGAGGGGGCATCCCTGGAGGGGGAAACTGGCCTTTAGATGGGATTCCCCCATCACTTGCTAACCCCACTCACTGCCAAGGCCCCAGGCTCCCTCGGGCTTCTAATTAAGAAATAGAAAGATGAGTGCTGTGGGGAGTGCTCTGGAAACAGTCTGTTCTGTTCTCTCTCCATCCCTGGAGACTCACACTCATTCCCATCTTAATAGGAGAGGGGGTGGGGAGAATGTGCCTCTAAAGTCAAAGCAAAGCCTATGGCTCACCAGGCCTCTTCCCTCACAGCCTGGGTCCCCATATTCTCCACTTCACCACTGGCCCAGACTTCCTAAGGGTGGCCCAAGTGATCTGTCCTTAGCCACTTTCTGGGCTTAAAGAGGGTCTCATAGACCATGCTCCTGGACACCCTTGGCTTAAGGCTCTTATGGGGAGAGAGGCAGGAGCAATTGGCCTTACATGGTCTTTCTGTGTCTGGGGCTTGACTAAGAACTAGGAGGTATCTGCAGGGTTGCTCGGTGGGGCGTTATCCACCATTTTGAGACTGGTAATCAGCTCTCTTAATGAGAAAGGATATTTGGCTCTAGAATATAGTCCCTGACCTGACATCTCAAACCCTAAGTGGCTAGCAGGGCCCTGGAGGGCTTCTCTGAAGGGCCAACTCAGGCAAACACAATGTTGTCTTTGGTCATGGAGTACTTGAAGCAGGAAAAGGAGAAGCTACTAGGGCTTTGAGGCCATTTGTGAAGCTTCTTATACCGTGGGCTGCTGAGGAAGGCATTCTCTCATCATTCTGTGTACCTACTAAGTGCCTCTCCGCACGCAGGATGGACAACGTGGATACGAGATGTTTCTGTTGGTACAATTACTACTCTCTTGAGTTTCATTCCCAGAAGTAGCAGAAAGAGAATACCACGTCCTGACTCTGCTGGCTTTTGGAAGCAGGAGCCAATGAGCCCAGTCTATGTCTTTAAGTTGGATCACACAAGCCTTTGGGACTTCCTACTCCTGGGACTCCTGAGCGAGGGCCCTGCTTGTTTGAGAGTGGGAGGTGATGATGGGTGAGTTGCCTGGCGAGCACCCAGACGCCAGTTAAGGGAAGGAGAGCTTTGGCCTTAGGATGCCCAGTGTGGCACATTTAAACAATGGGGACAAGCTACTGGCTCCTTCTCTGTTTGTAGTCACTATTCATCCTTGGACAGAAATCTCCATCTTTGAGTAGTCTCTCAGCATAAAGAATGCTGTGGATTTTATGTAGAGTTCAGAGGGAGTCAATACGCACGGGCAAGTGCTTCTGGAAGCATGGGCCTCGCTGCCCACCCGAATGCAGACTTGGTGACCACAGCTGGAACATTGTTGAAGCCAGTAGGCTGAGTCCAGCTTGTGGAATTTCAGAACAATTACTCTGACTAACCACTCTGCAGTCTGGCTTGCTCTGTGTGTGTGTGTGTGTGTGTGTGTGTGTGTGTGTGTGTGTGTGTGTTTCCCTTCTCCTGTATGCATCTGTCATTGAGTGATAAAATAGAACATGATGAGTGTCATTCTAAAGCAATTACAAGCAAGATGCGTAATGGCAGAGCTGGAGAACACAGCATATGGCCTCCGGCAGCCTCTGTGTGAAAACTAACTAGGAGGTTTTGTTTCGCTTCCACCACCCTTCCACCCCCCAAAAAACAGATGAGCTTCATACTGAGGGAAAAGAGATCATCCACGGGGTGAGTGTTGAAGACCCCAGGGCTGAAACAGAGGGCTGTTGGGCACCGTTGTCAGGTAGGATGGATGCCCGGTGCAGGGTCTTGACAGTTGCAGAGAGGGGATCAATAAGGAGCAACAGAAACACCCTGAAGAGACAAAGCTAAGCACCACACAAGTCAGGAGTTTGGGAGGAGCGCTTTGGGGAGACAAGGAGAACGGAGGCTAAAAGCAACGTGCTTTCATTTCATCCGTTTCGATTCTGCTTAATGCCTCCATTTCCTCCCTCTGGCTCCAGCCGCTTCCTGCCCCCCCCCCCATTCCCTGGCAGCTCTTCTGTTCTGTTCATATATCAAAGAGCCAAGGGAAGCTACCGGCCTCCTCCGTGCTTGTCTGTCGACGACCAACTTTTCCTCCTCTTGCTGGGAATGGCTCTGTTTCTGAGAGCCACAAATGGGACAGGGGCAATATCTTACGTGGACTTCACAGTACTCCACAGAGGATCGGGGAAGTTTCCTAGGCAGATTAACCACGTATGTGGCAAGGGTGGGCAACAGATGGGCAGGGCAATCGCTTTTTGTACCCTAAATTAGGACCCTTGCTCTGTCACAGGCTTCCTTCCCCATCTCACTCCATCACACACACACACACACACACACACACACACACACACACACACACACACACACGCACACGCACGCACACGCACGCGCACAGCCAGTTGTGTATGGATATATGTGCATGCATGTTTGTGTCTATGTATAAGCTGATGGTTTGGAGATATCATTTTTCTAGGTTGCCAAGTCAATGGCCAGAGCCCATAGAAGCTCAAGGGTTCCTAATTGCGTCTCCTGGGAAAGCACCCCACACTCTGATTTGCGGGACAGTGGAGAATTAGAAGTCTTCTTTTCGAGGAGCTTCCCAAGTCTGAGCTCAACTGTGAGAGTCCTCTTTTTCCCCTACTCCATCACGTCCTAAAGGGGGCCTGCACACTCAGGGTAAGCAGCCAGACTATAAATAGTTTTAGGCTCTGTGGGTTAAGTGTTCTATTCAACTACTTGGGCTTTGTCATAGAGGTGCAAAATCAGCCACAGACACCAGAAGAAGGAACAAGCATGGGTATTTTCCAATTTTATTCAACAAAGCAGAAGAAGGAACAGATTTGGCCTTGATTTGCCATACAGCGGGGAGAACTAGTACCTGCCTTTACACTGCCCAGTGATGGCAGAGGTGGGATCCTGTGAAGGTTGCCAGCTCCAGAGCAGATCCCATGTGTCTGCCATAGCATCACTTCTACCACTTCCACCACAATCCCCAGGACGGAAGGAGCAAAACAGAGCCAAGAACCAGAAAATCCCAGCGCTGGCTAAGCAGCACCTCATATGTATTTGGCGGTTTTTAGTAGGGATGTCACTACATAGACCTGGGAAGCAGCCTTGAAGAATGAACCATAGTGCTCTCTGGAGAGCAATTGCAAAGTGTCTAGGAGAGGAGAAGGAGGATGTGTCACAGGGTGACTTAAAAGTGCATGTAAAACTTGCTACATGGAGGAATCACAGTCAGTGTGCTTTTCTGCAGATGTTTCCTCCTAGGCTTTATGGTGAGCACAGGTCCTAAGGACCCCAGACCCTTCCTGCTCTGTCCTATCAGAGCATGGGGTACAGCTGAGTGATACTGGTTATACTTCTGTTCAGGGCGAGGAAGAGGCAAAGACAACTCTAGTTGTGCATCAGTTTCCTCTCCAGAGACTTGTAAGCAAGAGTCTTACCTATCTGGGCCTCAGTTTCCCTACAGCAAGGTGAGCACAGTGGGGAGAGGCAGGAATGCTTGCAGAGAAAGGGGGAGAGTGACCCTCGAATGGGTTAGTTGGAAGGAATGGGCTGACCTCACACTGGGAATTGGGCTGGAGCTGCTCTTGAAACCAGGCATGCTGCGTGCCAGGAAGAGAAAAGTGGGACTCGTGAGCTCAGGCCAGGCTGGAAAGGCTCCCAGAGGGTGCTGAGCTCACAGCCCAGACCCTCCAATCAATAGGGCATGGCTATTTATAGCATCAGCCTGAGAGAAACTTAATTATGATCAAAAGGAGCTATTTAATATCGTGCTTGCAGAAGACGCAACCTCTTGTCAGTGGAAATTAATCAGCATCAGCGGCTGCCGTGGGCTCCTACCCCCTCAGATTCCGGAACTGGGGAGGCGCCTGAAGGAGCGCCGGTGACGTCTGCACTCAGGCAGAATCATTTCACATGCAGTGGTCTTCCTGGGGCTCCAGACACTGGAGGGTGAGGGAGGAGAAGTTGAGGGTCGGGGTGGGGGGGTCTTTATTCAAGGCTGCCCCTTTCCTAGGTGCTCCCAGCTGCTGCAGCCTTGTTTCTCTCCCCCTGTGCCCCTTCACTCCTGCAGGATCAGTGGTCTGTTTATAAGTTTGGTGCTCCGGGTCTGTTCTGTGAGACACTTCCTAGCTAGGTGGCTTTACACCACAATCTCCTCATCTGCATATTAGACATAATATAACATCCCTTTTATTGGGTGGTGATGAGTTAGTTACCACACAGCCGTTATGTGAACTGTATCTGGTACATGCTAAAATTTTAAAACCTTCAGTCAATTCTGCCTGATAGTCTTACCACATTCCTATATGAACCAATATACTCCCTAGAGACACTAAAGGAATTTCCTCCAAATGACAAACTTGAGTAGAAAGGCGAGTGGAGAGAGGCAGTGTTCTCAATTGAGGCTTCTGCGGGGACTAGGGTCCATTTGCAATAGACCTTGACAACAAAAATGGACCTCACTTGTGGAATAACCAATCCATAAGACACCACACAGAAGCAGCAGGACTCTAGCCTGGAGCAGATACGTGGGTTTGACCCACACAGACACCCAAGAGAACTGAACAAGCGTCACAACCCAGGGCATCAGGGCATCAGAGAGCAACTTCACTTTCATTTCCCACTGTCTGCAAGCCACGTTTGCTTCCCTGGAGGAAATCTGGGCCAGTCTCACGACTTTTCTGGACACTTATAGCCAGCTGGAGCTGTCTGTGTGTCAAGTTCAGTAACCACAACTTTAAATGACACTAAATATAACCTATTGCCTGTTCTCCAGTTCTACCTGAGGCAGGACCACAAGCACCTCCCTTTTTCTTCTCCTGAGTACCAGTTCAGGTCTCACAGGAGAGTGGATGACCCACAAAAGCTGGATGCTGACAGTTAGTCCTTAAGAGGGACTATTGCAAAGGTGAGATTCCAAGATCTCCAGGTACTAGAGCCTTAAATAGGGAACTATATACATGGTCCACATGAGGGAGTTGCCATCTCTGGGAGAAAGACACAGAAATCCATGGTGACCCACTGGGTTGAGAGCTGAGAGAATACTGCTGTCTCCTTGGTTTGCTAGCCCATGGTGGCTCTTTGGAGGGCAAAGGTGTCTATATGTGAGATGGGCCTCCATACAGATGGCAGAAAGGGAGGGTGGAGACAAGATCTGGAAGGCCGCAGGATTCCCCCACCGCAGCTTCTCCTTCTCTAACTTGCATGACTGCCATGAGCTACTGCCCAGCTCTGAAACTCATTTTCTCTCACAAGAACGAATGGAGACCCTGGTCCCTGCATTCACCTTGAGGCATGGCGCCTTTTCTGTGTAAGTACTTAGCCTCCTTCTCTGTCCTTAGCCTGGAGGCTTTCTTCCAGGCATGTGCCTCTGAGACAGGGCCCCACTCAGTTTCACAGGTAGCAAGGCCTTTGCCTGGAAACAAGGAGAATCCGTGAGGCCACTCCCGGTTTCCCTGCTGACCTAGTGGCCTCGGAGTGCATCTTTTCCCTTCTGTGTCTGGGCATGAGGAAGGAACCAGCTTTCCATTTCTCCCCATGCAGATGACACGAATGAAAACCCTAGAGGCTGTTTTCAGGCCCCAATCCTTGCCTTAACTCACAGTCACAGTAACTCCTTCCAATCAACCTCTTCCACTCTCTGGCAGGCATTGCTTGTTTGTCTGTTTGATCCTTAATGGACCTGAGTAGGCAGACAGCTCACATCATAGGGGAACCTTGCTTCGACCTGGAGAAGGTAGTAGGTAATTCTTGATGCAGCCTTGTCTGAAACCAAAATTTTAAAATTCTAGCATAAATTTGTAATGTTGAGTAATTTACTTTTATTTTAAGTTGAATCGGTTATTGTGGGAGGCATGCATGTGCCATGGCCCATGTGTGAAGATCAGAGGACAGCTTTAAGAAGTCAGTTCTCTCCTTCCACTGCGAGACTCTCACTCAGATCAAACTCAGGTTTCCAGGCTTGTGCCATGAGTACATTTACCCCCTGAGCCATCTTGATGGACTTGAATGGCTCCTTTAACTCCTCTGAGCCTCATCTGTACAGGAGGGATATTGGCATCTCCTCAGCTTTTGCAAAGATGTAGTGAATGTGTTCATTGAAGACACTTAGAACACTGATGAGTTTATGCTATAGTAAGTGTTTGATAGGACGCAGTCGATATCACTATTGTGTTCTCTTTCCTGACTGGAAACAGCTTGTGCGGAGGGTCTCCTGCCAAATAACAATCCAAAGAAGGAAACAAAAGTCCCCACACCCACTCCATCTCTCTGGCTTTCAAAGTCCAGCGTGGGCAGCTAGGAAGTACTGGTCCCTTGTGTCAAGAGAAGGTAGAAGTTTCTGGGTTTCTCCTACTCTGGATTACACACCCCTCTGTGAAGGAGCAGCCCTTTCGTGTGAAGGGGAGAAGTCAGCAGGGCACACTTGTCCTGTAGCATCTTCCCCTCATTGCCAACTCTGGTAGGAGATGAGGACACCTGAACTGCGTAAGATGGACCGCTGTCGGGCCTGTCCAGGCTCAGGGCCCCTGGCTTCAGCCTTAAAGATCCTTTCTTCCGAGCCGGCTGTGGTGGCGCGCACACCTTTAATATCCCAGCACTCAGGAGGCAGAGGCAGGCGGAGTTCTGAGTTCAAGGCCAGCCTGGTCTACAAAGTGAGTTCCAGGACAGCCAGGGCTACACAGAGAAACCCTGTCTCGAAAAACCAAAACAAACAAACAACAAAAAAGGATCCTTTCTTCCTTCTCAGATCCTACACAGGGGGTAAGGCTACAGAGGATCCACCTGTGTGGAAGGGGTCTCCCTGTTAGCACTGTCTTCTCAGGGTGGGGGTGGAAGGGAGAAGACCCTTGTGAAGGCGACTTCCCCCTACAGCCATGATCATTCCTCCAAGGGGCTGCAGAGTCCAGGCTGAGGGTAGTTCTAAGTCTCACTGAGATTCTAGAACCTGGAAGCAGAACTCAGACCCTTTCCAAGATGGTTGTGTCCTGTCCCTAGGCTAAGATGCAGGTATGCTGGGCTGACCACTGCCCCTGTTGCAGGGTGCTCTGTCAGAGGTTTCCTCCAGAACACCCCTGCCTCCTGGCTTTTATTCTGTTCCTGGCCCCAGCCTCGTGTGGTCTCTCTGGAGAGACTTTGCTCTTTACCAGCATTTCTTTCAGTCTCCTTATTGTGTTTCTCTCACACTGTGACCTTGGTGGTCCTTGGAACTCTTCCTACTGTCCATTCAGACAGGGCCTCCCACTCAGACACCTAGCTCCCACTCAGGACATAGCTCCCACTCAGACAGACTGTTCTTCCAACCCTTCTGTAGTTACCAAGACCAAGCCCTGTTTTGGTTTTCTTCGCATGCACTGCCTCCTGATCTGTACATCGTCTCCTCCCTTCCTTTTTGGGAGTGGGAATCTCTGCAAGTGCAGACAACTTTGTTTTGCATACCGTTCTGTCTTCAGCACCATGGCCAGTTCCCGTCACATAGCTGCTACTCAGTCAGTTTGGTGAATGAATAAATGTTCTGTGTCTCGTTCCTTGTAGGCACCTCACATTTGAAGTGTTCCACACAGATGCTAACCCATCCAACCCCCATCCATTTATGTCTCCACCCGATGATGAAAGTTCCCAATTCTAAGTAAATTCATATTCAGATGTAAGGAGAGGGCAATGAGAGCTGAAATAGGGGCAGGGTGGTAAAGGGAATTGCATACAAGTAGATAGTGTAGGCTCAGGACTATCTGACTCTAGTTGGCTCTGGGCCATTCACCAGCTGTGACCTTGAGCTTGTAGCTGCAGACAAGGGATGTATACAAAGGCCCGGAGCCTGCACACAGCACATGATCACTAAATGCAAGGTGTTCCAGCTTCAGATGAACAGAGTGTCCATCACAGGGCATCCTTCCCTGAGGCTGGAGCGTTACTTTCTACTCCCTGGAACTCTGCCAAAAAGTCTCTCACCTCTCTGTGACCTAAGAAAGAGTCCTTCCCTACGGCCAATCATCTCTCCCCACCCCAATGAATAATGAACCCATTCAACACTGTTAAAGTACCTGCTGAAGCCAACATGATCAGAGTGGGTTGGGGAGAGCCTGGTAAGGTGCATGTCCTTGGAGCTTGCCACGCAGCCACAGACATCGCTGTCCAGAGCAGGGACTGGGACAGCAGGGTGAGTGGAGGCAGTGTTGTCATACAGTGGTTTTTCAGCCCATTCGTGGGTCATGAAATTAACTTAGTGGGTCATGACCAGAATTTTCAGAACAGAAAAGAAATATCATAGGATGTGTCATATCCAGAATGGAAAGTGTGATTTCTTATAAAAAAATATTGTTTTCATTAGATAGCTAGACAAACATGGATGGATAGATAGATAGTAGATAGACAGTTAGATAGACAGTGTATATCATGTAAAACATATTTCTTACTTGGTATCACAGTAGAAGTATACAAGGTATCTGGCAATGGTTATCACTGAGAGTCACACAAGCTTCCTGAAGGACGGTTCTCTACGTAAAGAATGGGATATTAAACCCTAGACTGAAATGGGGTTTGGGGGAGCCTCTTCTGGGTGGAAGATATTAACCAGAAATGTCAAGGCATGGGAAAAGTGGGCAAGCGAAAGAACAGAAAGGAAGACTATAGTTTTAATTGTCCCATAGATCAGGCAAATGTATTCATCCCCACCCACATGCCTGGTGTTTTGAGCATCTGTCCTCCCTGGCACTCTCCTCTTCCTTGTCCCTCCCCAGAACAGCCTCAGGTCCTTGCCCGCAGGCTCCTCTTCCCTGTGATTGCCCCCGAGTACCACTGTAGCTGGTCCCTGTGTCCCGAGTAGCTGTTGAGTTGTAGACTCTTCAGTGCATTTCCACCCCTAGTGTCTACTTTGAACGCCCTGGTGGCCATATGAGGTCAGCAGAATATTCCACTGTATCTCTCTTTTCACAGAAGGAAAACTGAGGTTGCGCAGGGGGGCTCAGCTCAAACTTAAACTCATCCAGCTGTGAGTGTTGAGTGAGAACCAACACCATATTTTCAATCTCCAGTAAGTATCTTATTTACATCACAGTGGACTGTGAGTGTGCGGTGCACCAACCCTGCAACCACATCGGCCACTGGACGCTTTGGGACAAGGGTCTGTGTGCTATGTTTTTACCTCCCTACTACTCTAGACACCCAAGCAGAAACCAAGAGATGCTTGCTGTGGTTTTCAAGTCTTGTTGGAACATGGCATTAGGTGCCATAGAAAGGATCCCTGTGATAACAAAGGCCCTACTTATTTTTTCTCATGTTTACTGTGTCTCTGCTCTGTTCTCCCTGCTACTCTCGCTTTTCCTTCTCATCAGATCCTCCATTCATCTGTTCCCCTACTTGCTTTCCTTCTTCATACTTCCAACCATCACTCACTGCCTTGCTGGGCTGCGCATAGTCAGGCACTCCCTGCCGCAGACAGAAGTTATTAACCAGGTTGTCAGGAACCTGGCCCAGGCTCCATCTGCAGAGGGTTAAAGGTTGGGCCAGATCTCCTGAGAGGTGCCTGAGAGCTCCTGACTAGGCACACACCTTCAGAGACTCTGTTTGACTCACTAGAAAGACAGTCTGGACAGCTGACATAGAAAGGCTCTCTAGCCCTGAAGTGGGGTGGGGAGATCAAAGCAGAAGGAGCCCCAAAAGCTCTGAAGAAGAGAGGAAATAAATCCTTCCCTTAAGTGTGGACCATAGTCCTGAGCGCCTCCAGGCAAGTCCCCAGGCTGCTGCCTCCCTGGAGGCTGGCTCTCTGCCCTGTGAGTCACAGGCTCAGCAGGGAGTGATCTATTTGCTGCTAAGCACTCCTCGGCTGTGGCTGCTTTTCCAGGAGCTAGAGCCATTTACAGATGGGAACAATGCTCATCTCTGGCAGGGGAGCCCCAAGCCCAGCACCAGTTCAGTGCCTCGAAATAGAGCTTCCTGTTGGGGCCCAGCAGACAAGGAGCCCCGCTGAGGCCATCCGCCTGACAACAGACAGCCGGTTGTTGGTCCAAAGGGCTGGTGAGACAAGTTGCCCAAAGCATCAGATGAGATGGTCAGATGGGCTTGTCCTGGTCATCTTATGCT
Organism: Mus minutoides; assembly: GCA_902729485.2. NCBI lineage: Eukaryota > Metazoa > Chordata > Mammalia > Rodentia > Muridae > Mus > Mus minutoides. The sequence goes on along the minus strand of LR750027.1, from coordinate 675,853 downwards.
CCCGGGCACACCTGGAAGCCATCAAGAATCTAGGGGAGGCATACATAGTGTCTGAACTGATCCCTAGAGATCAAGCTGTCACCTTCTACCTTTCCTTACATCTTGCTGTCTGGTGATTTCCCCTCATGCATAAACATTATCATTGTACTCCAAACAAAGGCCACACAGCAAAATAAAACAATACAAACAAGTAAACAAAAAAGCAATCACACAGTTATCTCAATACAAGATTCCATGTCTTTTTGATAACTCTTAAACAGCTGGCCTATTGTTATAAGGTTTTTGTTAGCGACTTATAAGAAGATCTGAAGCCCCTCCCACCCCAGGTTGTTCTTGGAGACTTCAAACAGGGGAAGAAAAGTCCCCATGACAAGTGTTCTACTCAAGTTAGCTCTTCAGATCAGCAACTCTTCCACTTCAAAAATACACAGTCTTGTATGTCTCTGAAATCTGCCTGTTAGTCTCCAGTTTCACAAGTACTAGCAGCCATTTAATGTAAGTCTGAATTTGCTCATTCATAATACAGGGAAAGCAAAACTATAGTTGTTGTAGGACCCAAGTGAAAGTTCATAGAGACAGTGTTTGAGGAAGCATAATATAAACTTTGAAGTGTTGTGCAAATCTTGTATTTAAGTATTAATTAGTTTCTGAGAAGTCCTTACCATAACTTTCCAATCAAAAGTTACAGAGTGGGTTAATATACATTGAAAGCAAAACCCCACTGCCTTCTACCTACAAGACTCATTTTACCTAAAGCATACTTGTAGACTTAAATGAGAGAATACAAAAAGATATTCCATGCACCTAGAAACTCAGAGAAACAGAATGGTCCTGATGTGCTCACTGTGTCTTCTTTAGCCTAGCTGAGTTCCTGACCCACACTGTCTTTCCTTGTGACCCACACTGTCATGACCCACACTGTCCTTGTGACCCACACTGTCTTTCCTTGTGACCCACACTGTCTTTCCTTGTGACCCACACTGTCTTTCCTTGTGACCCACACTGTCATGACCCACACTGTCCTTGTGACCCACACTGTCCTTGTGAGCCACACTGTCTTTCCTTGTGACCCACACTGTCCTGACCCACACTGTCTTTCCTTGTGACCCACACTGTCTTTCCTTGTGACCCACACTGTCCTTGTGACTCACACTGTCCTTGTGACCCACACTGTCATGACCCACACTGTCTTACTTGCATATTTATTATAGTCGTTTCATCGGTTGAGGGAATGTGTGAGTGTGTATGAGGATGGAATAGCTGTCTCCTTGCCCTGCTGATCCAGTGAGATCCATAGTAGGGTGGTGTGTGAGGACAGGAAACAGCTCTGGCAGGATACAGCAAAGCCCTTTGCAAACAGAAAGAGCAACATAACCTTCAGAGTTATTGTGGCTGGCTATTTAATAATAATCTTGTCTCTGGGGGAGCATTGCAAGGAGGGTGTGTTGTCTCCATACAATGAGGTTAGAAGAAGCAGGCATGTACCACCCAAGGGGGTCTGGAGGCTTGTGTATATGGTGGGGTGGAAGGGGGTGGGAGTGGGCATCTGGAGGCTTGGGGAAAGTCTGCCTGGCCCCGAGGCCTGGAGATCTTGAACAGTCTTCCCAAAGAGCTGAGCAGGCTACCTGGCTGCCTTCTTGCAAAGAAATGCATTGATGTGGCTCAGACCACATCTTCCTGATCATGTTTACTTAACACCACCACTCTAAGCAATATTTTAGTCCCAGTCTTTGCTCAGTACTAAATCACCTCTCTGTTCAGTGTCTGTCTAAAGCATCCCTCTCTCTCTCTCTCTCTCTCTCTCTCTCTCTCTCTCTCTCTCTCTCTCTCACACACACACACACACACACACACACACACACATTGGCCAATTGAAACTGCATACCCCTGCTGAGTATACTACACTAGGAATATGGGTCTGCCATAGTCTGGACCACATTCTGCCCTTCTTTCAACACTCCATGTGAGCTGACATTCATCAGAAATCACAGCTCCACGTGATCAAGTCTCACCAAAGGCTGGGCTTGGGGGCTGTGTGCATATAAACACATTTTATCCCAAGAGCCCCAGCGAGTGGGTAGTGCACTCTTTTCTCAGCCCGAGGTCACAAGTCTAGCAAGTGATGGCAAAACCTGGGCCAGAGTTTAGTCCATGGGTATCAAGGAAGAACCAGGCTCCTTACACCACTTGTTTAATGTGGAGAGGCTGAAGTGGGTCTGATGCACAAGGAATGGGAAGACTTCCATGGTGTTGGTATGAGACAGTGGCATGATTTCCCTGAACTGCCCATGGCCTTATTCTAGGTTCTTTCTTGACAGCTTCTGGTGACTCTTGAGCTCAGAAGGTAAAGTAAGGCCCCAGGAATCTCATAGTTCTGTGAAGTGGGATTGAACAAATTTGAGAGACCTGGCTAACACCTAAATCTGGTATTGCCTTATAAATGGCTTCTCTGGGTAGCCCCAAGCACCTAGCCAGCTCCTATCTGAGCTTTCATTGACTTCTGCTCTACCTATAGGGGTGCAAAGAGTGGGTCTCTGGGTGGGCTGTTAGGAGTCTGAATTTAGTACCCCAACTAGCTTTCTTCTTTCCACTAATGCCAAGGGAGAGCGTCTGCACGACTACACTGTTCCAGCCCTGGGACCCAGTCCAGGTATCCTGGGTCCATAATGGTGAGCAGCAGAATCTAGAATGTAGAGGGGTAACAGCCAGACCTACGGATGCTGGCTGGCAGCTGGCTGCTAACTGCAGTGCCAGTCCACCCCAGCTTCCTATAGTGACAATGGCTGAAGTACTCGTATTTGTTTTCCCTTCCCTCCCCTCCCAGTATAATCATCTCCAGGAAACGTATTCACATGTTTGAGAAGGAACATGTGCCCGACACCACGGAGGATGCATAAAGAGCCCACCTCGTGGCAGCAGGGGTCTGTGGGACACTGTGAGCTGATCCTCGGTCAGCAGACCTACTCGTAGACAACCACGTACACACACCCACATGCTGGTCAGAAGCCTAGAAGGGGCTGCTGAGACTCAGTCCAGGCCCAGGACAGAGTCAGCTGGCTTTGTCTTCCCACGGCCCCGCGGTGCTCCATTGAAGATTGTCTGGGTTCCTGGAAAAGGTCTCTTCAGGGGCTACTAAGCTGTTTTCCCACTGTAGCAAGCAAGAGGACTGTTTGGCTGTCTGCTTATGCTTCACCCTTTCGCTAACTCAGAGTGGAGCAGCAACAGCAGAGCAGGTCTGTAAGCTGAACATCACACACCCCTGGCTACTGAATGCACTTCTCCTCTGGGGGCTCCCAGTCCTGCTCTTCCTCCATCAGGTGGACTGCTAGGAGGGTTCCAGGCATCTAGCCTCCTCCCTCCTCCCCTCTGATCTCCCCACCACGGCCCCTGCTTGGATTTTTAAATGTAGCCTCCCCTCCTCTTTTGTATTTACATAATAATAAGTCTAATAAATAGTTGTCTGGAAGATGGATGAGGTGCTGTCTCTCTGTTTTCCTGACAGATTGAGTCCTTTATGAAACTCTCCCAAGTAGAGGCTTTGTAGCAGCTGAAGAAAGGTGAGCACTGTGAGGCCCCACTGCACGGAGCCTGGCGTGATTACAAAGAGCATGCACCTTGCTTCTGGATTTGGGCGTTATCCACATCATTCTTGAGCCTCAGTCTGTCCCACTGTTAAGTGGGCTGAATGATGCCTGCCTGCTAGCTTCTAGAGATAGAGAAGTATGCAGGAAGATCTGGAATACCCTTGCTTTCCTCAGAGTTCTTCTTCCAAGCTTTGCCCTGTGTGGGTTACACACAGACAGCATAAGCAGACAACAAGCCAACAAGACACACACACACACACACACACACACACACACACACACACACACTCTAAATGCTCTCCAGGGAGAAACAGAAATGGCCACCCCCGCTCTTCCAGAAACACTAAGAGACTCAAGTTCTAGTCTAAGCTTGGCTCCTTGCTTGCCCACGGTGGGCCTAAGTACCTTTCCTGTAAAATGAGAACATTCCACAAGCCACTGCCTAAATGACCTCCACTCTGATGGTTAGAAGAGAAGGCACCAGTTCTGTGTTGGTGTCAAAGCTGTGGCTACCTCAGGCTGTGCAGGGTGCTCACAGTGGACAGAGCGAGGGGATCAATCTCACAGGCACCTCTGAGAAACTGTCACATGGTTCAAAGTTGCCACCTATGTCAAAGAACCTGGAGCCTAGAGCATTGGGCTCCTGTCTCCACTGGCTGTCTACGGTTTTAGAGAAAGCACCCAGGCAGCTATTAAAAAAAAAATTCCATGTTCCCAGTGGTATGGACCCAGGATGGACTTGGGCACCGTATCAGATCTGTTCCATGAGGATGTGTGGTGTGGTCCCTACTGTTAGCCACACTCTCCACTAGATGGGCTTTTCTCTTTTCTTTCTTTTGTATATTTTGTTATTTTGTTTCTTATAGTACTAGGTGTCAGCCATGCTAGGGCGAGTCCTGGATTTGAACCCAGGACCTTGAGGGTGCTGGGTGGGCTCTCTGCAGCTAACTTGCCTCCCCAAGCCTTAGGTGTACTCTCTCTCTCTCTCTCTCTCTCTCTCTCTCTCTCTCTCTCTCTCTCGTTCACTTCATAGTTTTTTTCTCATCTTCACTGCATTCAGACCTGAGCCTCTCCGAGACAGGACACATCTGCTAGCTCTATACAGTGCCTAGAAGACCGCCTGGTACATGACTAACAGTAAAAAAAAAAAAAAAAAAAAAAATCTGTGTTTCGACGTAGGCACAGATTCAAAGGAAAAAATGCATACCAAATTCTTAGTACGAATTAAGAATGGAAAGGTCCTGAAAAGCACTGTTTCCGTTATCCAATTATGTGGATGCCCACTTGGGTCCAGGTGGCCAAAGGGCCGAGGCATTTTTTCTTACACCCCAAATCTCCAGAGTGGGAGAAGCAGAGCCACAGCAGCCCCCATGAAGTGATCTGATAACCACTGTCAGCAGGTTGAGGCTCTGGTGTGGAGCGCTTTCCATCCTTATCACCCCTGATAGGCTGAGTGATGAGGCCTCTAGGGCCTCACCCTGGGGAACATTTGTCCTTGCTAATTGTGTGTCAGAGGACCAGATTCAGAGTCACAGGTGGAGAGGCAGGGTGCCTAGAGGTTACCTTCCAGGAGTCAAGGCTGGGGGGGGGGTCCCCAGGTCAGCTCCCCAGGGCCCACGGCTGCTCGAGCGGGCTTGCCCCTGGCTGCCTGTCATCTGCTGGGGATTACGGTGCCATTTGTTCTAATTCTTGTTGACATTTCATTTCACACATTATTAAATGAACCTCTCCAGAAGGGATGAAAGAGAAGTTTGCTTTGGCGAGAGAGGAAAAGTAATGTGTACTCTGGGGTAAAACAAGGCCCTGATTTATTGCTGTGATAAAAACCCCAGTAGATGCAGTGTCAGCCTCCGGACCCAGGGCTCTGAGCTGGGGATTTGAACCTGGGCTCTTCCAGGTTATATTTTACCTGAGGATCTGCTTAGCTTTACAGGGAAGAGGAAGAAGCCGGGTACGACTGCAGCCTAGACTCAGGACCCTATAGGCAGGAGGCTCCCCCTAGGCATCCTGTGAGCCTGGGCAGACTCCCAGGGATCCTGCTGACTATCCAGGGTGGAGTTGGTGAACAGAAACAGAAAATGTTGGGTTTTATGTGAAAGGCTGGGCAGTATCTCAGGCAGGGTCTCACCCTGCTTCAGCTAACCGTGACGATGCTACAGAGTCTGCTCAGAGCAGAACACCTGCCTGCTGGCTGCTCTCCTGCCTCTTCCTGTCCCTCATGATTCCTCACTTGTTTTTGGGAAGGTCTTTGTAGCATACCTAGCGTGTGCCTGGTTCTGGGAACCTGGAGCTCAGAATAGCAGTGATCAAGGCTACTTCGACCCCCTGCTCTTGAGGGCCTCGTGTGCAGAAGAGGGCCTGAAGCTGGAATCACCATTTTATAATGGAAATTCCAGGGTGCCAGGGTGCTGATGTGGGATAGGGTCATGGGGGGAAAGTATGCAAAAGCCTGGTTCTCATGCAGACCAGGATAGTGTCTGGCAGCAGGCAGGCTCTCAATACACGTCAAAAGTGAGTGGACAGACTCACAAATGAGGGAGCATGTTCCTGACTCAGTTCAGACACTGGCCGTAAGCAGATCTCTTACCCTGCTCAGTACGGATGCTTTTGTTTGTAGCAAGCTGGGCTGCATTCGATGACCTCGGAGGTTTGTCTGCCTCTAGAAGTCAGGGATTCTGCGTCTGCGGGGCTCTGAGTCGGTGAGACTTGTCTGCTTGCATTGAGTCGGATGCAGGGAAGTGAGCTGAGCTGGCAGATTGAGAAGATAGGTCAGGTCAGACTAAAGGAGTTCTGACTTCAGCTCAGTCCCAAAGACAGCAAGGGGCTACTGAGGTTTGCCGAGGCAGAGAGCAGCCTGATCTGCGTGGTGCTGCAGGGATGGACGAGGCAGAGAAGGCTGGGAAGTAGGCAGAGGGCACCACCTCTGCCCAGTCTGCCATCTGCTTCCTCCAACTAAGTAAGTATGTACAGAGCCTCCCATGGCACAGAGGATTCTACTTACGCAGCAGGCCTCCTTGCATGCTAGCAAAGCCAATTTCTTCGGGCCAGGCCTCCCTTGCCCTTCCCCAAGGAGTCTGCTGACCCCTGATGACCCAGTGGGTGGATAGATGCTGGATCTGATCATCTGTTTCGGACATGAGAGCAAACCTTCCCGAGGAAGTTGGGGGTGGAGTGCTGTCTGTTTCCAGGAAGGGAATGTCCTGAGCCTCTGGGAACTGAGATTCAACTCACCATGTCCCCTGTGTCTTCCCTGCAACCCCCAGCCGTTGTACACCTTTTCCTTTTCTCCCAGAAACCTTCCACTTCACTCCTCAGGACAGATCCAAAAGACATCTTCCTCTCTTTCCCCATGCGAGACCAGTTAGCACCAGCTTGATGACTGTATCTTAAATATGTTTACCCTTGCCCCTGCCTCCTAATGTAGCCATTATCACCCTTCTGGCAAAATGCTACCATCAACCCTTCCACCAGGGCTTCCACCCTCCAGTTTCGCCCCACCCAGCCATCTCCCGAGTTGCATCCAGAATCACTCATTAGCCAGTCACTCACTCAACATTTCCCATGTGACTTATGTGTGCCAGGAGCTGTGCTAGGCACTGGGGAGGTGACACACCTCCCAGGAAAGCCTGTGGTGTCTGGTGGAGGAATCAGTGCTCCTCAGCCTTCTTGAGAACATTAGAATTCAGACTGAAAACTGAATGCGCTAAGATGCAAGGGAAGGGGAGTGGAGAGCTTCGGTAGCGGCCATGTCTTAGTCAAGGAAGAGAAGACAAAGGGTCTCTGAGTAAATGAGCCATGTTGTAGGGTTTGGGGACTTGGCATCACCCTTTATTCTCTCCGTGAAGCTGAGATACTAGAGGAGATGACTAGGCCCTCCTTTCTTTTCTGGCCTGTCTCCTCACTGCAGCCTCATCTCCCCGCTGTCTGCCTTGACACCAAGCATCTTCTTGTACACAGCCCTTTTGCTTTTGTCACCTAAAATGCCATCCTTGCCTTCCTTCCCTGAGCACTACCCAGTGCACTGTCCTCCACATCTCAGCCCCATCCTTCAGGAAGGCCACCTGGTCGTCCACACAGCCTTGTGGTCCTACCAATGTGTTTGTTCCCTCTTAGCTTCTTCCATCAAACCCTCCTGCCTGCCTGGGAGCTCTCTGTATTCCCACGGTGGCTTATCTCAGGGAAATGTGAATGTCCTAGACCAAACTGAACTGGGACCAGCTTCTACACCCAGGCTCTGGCCACAGGCTGAAAGAGCTCTGAGAGCACCCTGCTCTTCAGTAGGACTCTCATATCTCTTCACTGAAACCTGAAACAGTACTATGGAAAGACATGGAGGAGCAATCTGTTTGCACTTATGAGAGAGAGAGAGAGAGAGAGAGAGAGAGAGAGAGAGAGAGAATATGAGTGTGTGTAATCAGCAAATCCAGGGGAACCGCAAAAAGCACAGTTGATCAGGATGAGATGTTTCCATGTTTTCTGCATGAATTATACAGAGCAGGCCTGAGCTGTGCATTTTTCTATTTTTGTAAGTCAGTCTTGCAGAGTTTATTTTCCTTGAGCTCATTTGTTGGGATGATGGCATGGGGCCTGAGCATGTAGATAATCGAAAGGTTGTTACCGATAGAGACTTGTGTCCACTATATGAACCGGGGTGAGTAGGGAGCACCCAGTAGGGTGCTCACACATCTGAACTTCTAGACCCTCTCCTGCACACTTCCACAGGGAAAGCCAGCTCATCATTTGCTGCAAAGAGGCAGTCCGGCAAGAGGCAGTCCGGCTCTGCTGCCAACACTGGACAAGCAAATGCCCATAAGGACTGAACACACCTCTTGGCACATATATTCAGCAAAAGATAGAGGCTGCCACCATCTTCATCAGAATTATCATTACTGTTGTTGCTGTTTTAATTACTTAATATTTTGTTATTATTGGCACTGAGTGTTTCACCAAAATACCCAAAATTTGCATCTCCCAAGGGAGAAAGGACATGTTTTTCTCTCTCTGAGCAATTACAACCAGATAAGAGTAAGATATTAAAATGATTTCATTTATGTAGATATTGCTCTATGTTAATGAGTAAAAACAGGCAATTTAATTATCTAGGAGTAAGAGAAGTAAGTGGTTGCACAAATAACCCAAAGCCAAGAGCACCGGCACTAAAGTCGATTCAGAAAGCTGGCTGCAATCAGACTGGAGAGGATGAGGTGGGCCTGACTGGGCCAATTTAAAAACTTTTGACTGATGAAGTATCAGAAGGACCTTGCTGTAAAGTGTTGAATGTTTTTAAAGGCTCCAATGTCGTGGGCTGTGTTGATGGCATGCCTAGGAAAAGTCTTTCTGGTTAATTCGAAAAATCTACTTAAAATCGCAGGGCTTGGATTTTCTTCTAGGCTCCATGCTTATGCATAGGTGGATGGGTTGGGCTGCCAGTCTGGCCACCTCCTGTAATACCTACATGCCTCCTTTTAAGAATCAAGAAGGAACAGACATCAACCAGCTGACCTGGATAGATAAAGAGATAATAATAAATGCAGCTAAATCATTGAGCATGACACATGTGTCAAGCATTGGGTACTCTTGAGTAGTCCTTTTCTCCACAGAAGATACGTTCTAAGGCCAACAGTGGCCTGAGCCAAGCCCCAAACCCTACATATATACTTTGTTATCCCATATATGCATACTTGGGATAAAAATTTAATTTATAAATTAGATGTACTAGGTTCAGACTGTTCAGACGGATGGCTCCTGCCCAGGGTGGGATGGCACAAGATTCTTTAAGCCACTCAGAATGCCATGTAATTTGAACCTTAGGCCTAATTTCTGGACTTCTTTCATTTAATACTTTTGAACTGTTATTGGCTCTATACAACCAAAACCATAGGAAGTAAGCTCTAGGAAGGTTACAATGAATGCATGTGTTTGTTTAATAACCACAGCAGTCCTGTGAACTAAGCACTGCTAAAAGCTTAATTTTGTGATACAACTGAGACTAGCAGATAAGAGCACTGTCTCAAATCTGTTCAACTGGTAGACCACCAGACCAGGGTCCAGAGGCAGCAGACTCTAGAGCTTACACTGTCTGCTTCACTGACTTCATCGTACACACCCACGGACACAGAAGTAAAAAAGAAAAAAATGTGTGTGCGCACGCGCGCGCGCGCACACACACACACACACACACACACACACACACACACACACACATGCACACATTTACACATTTCTGTATTTGCCTTTCTAGAACATTCAGAAGTTGGGCCAGTTGGTGGACTGAAATTATTTACATATTTAGGTTAGACACTATGGCTTCTGAGGTTTTCTCCCTTGGCCGTGATAAGTGTCTTCTCGATAGGGTGACCCTGATCCTAGTGCCCTAGTCCCTTAGTAGGCAAGGGCTTCGGAGGAGCTTGACACCTGATTTTATGAAGGCTTGATTGGGTCATACCCTTGACTCGGGTGACTCACCAAGCTGAGATGTAGATAGGCTGAGCTAGAACAACTAGGAATAGGTAGGATTACATAAAACTCCTTGGGTGGACTTCTGTACCGAAGCTTGTACCCAGTCCTTGGGAAGCTAAGTCAGAAAAACAGCCTCCTATGGTCCTAGAGGATACTGTGGAGGATTGCCGTGGTTATGGTTCTCACCAGGATCAAGAAACTGTCCGCATGCAGAGAACAGTCCACGAGAGCTTAGAGCATCAATGTGATATTAGAGCTGCCCAGAGGTATGGAGCAACTATGAGGACCGATTAAAGGCCTGTTGTCACTCGGTTGTCCTCTGCCTTGGGCTGGGCCACACCAGCCAGTCGGAAGACATGTCTCTTCCCAACCCTATGCCTTACCATGCTCACAAGCCCCAGGTATCCTTGACATCTCTGCAAGCATGGTGTTCTCTCCACTCCACACTCAGCTCTTTAGTTCTGGCATCCCTATTTCTCCACTGTCCTGGGAAAATGTTTCCTATCCTGCTAAGTTCCAGCCAGATTCCCACACACCCAGGGGCATGAAGGCTCAGAAAATAAAAATTCATCTTAATAGCTGCCTTCAGAGATGTATAATCAAGAAGGTAAATCTGCCTCTAAAAATTACAAAATGCATCATAAACATCAGAGAAAAACAGAACGGAATTTGGGAGACCCATGTGGTTATAATGACAGAGATAAATGAGAGTTGACTGTGTTTTTTAGGGCTGGGCTTCCTAGCCCTGGGTGGTCAGGGCAGCTGCCTCTTGTCACACAGAGGGAAGAGTAATATTAAAGTTCTCATGACTCATTAGTGGCAATTTTTCTGCTCATCCTCCAGATGAACTGTATTTCTGTGACTTAGTTTCCTAAGTTGGGATGTAGGGATGTGCCTATGGATTGTCGAGGTGATAAATGAGATTAAATAAAGTGCTTAGCACACAGTCAGCTAACTCTTATCAACTCTTTAGTCTCTCAGTGCAGCCACCGACACAAATGTGTGTCAGGTCTCACTTCCTTAAACAGAGAGAGCTACTGAGAGTAGAGGGGAGGATGAGGCAGACACACTCAAAGCGTTGTCTGTAGTCCCCCTGGCTTAGTTCTGTTTCTTTGTTGGTGGGGGTGTCCATTAGCCTCATCTTTATCTACAGACAGGAAAGATGGAGGCAGAGGTTTTACAGTCCAAGTACAGGACCAAACTAAATAGTTCTGGCTGAACTCTTCTGTACCTTCTTGGGAGACAATAGAAAAGACAAAAGGAGGCCAAGAGAAGGAAGGAAGGAATTTCCAGAGGCCTGAGAACCGTACATAAGAAGTTCCTGTTCTGTTACCGCCTCCTCATTGAGGGTCTCCAGTTGGATAGTAACCCGGGGAGCATGGCTCTAGGTGTGACGGAGCAGCTGGGGTGATCTTCGGTCCACATTGGCTCCTCAGGTTGGCAGCAGACATGTCTTTGTCTCTCAGATGTGACTCTTCCCTTAGAGATAGCCTGGGATGGAAGCAAAGTGCAGGCAGGTTCAGCCCAGAAGGATCCCATTTGGAGCTGATGACTGCCCTGGTGAAATATAAAATCTTCTCTATGCTCTGATCCCGTGACCTGTGGAGGCCCTGTATGCACATCTAATGGGACAGGGAATATCTTCTGTCTTTAATCAAGCTTGTACGGAGACATAGTGACTCCACTAATATATCCCTCCTTTAACCTCATGCAAATCCTTTATGGTAGGCATCTTAGCCTTGTGGAGATTGCTTCTCACTGAGATCCTGTTCTGCCATGTGTCAAAGTCTGGAGTTTGACCCCTGTATGTTAGCTCTAACTATTATACTCTGTCATCTCTCTGTTCCTTTGAAATCTTTCAGGCTACCTTTTGGCAAACTTTCATGCTCAAGTCCCCTTCTTGTTGGGGACCTCCTGTAGGGCTAGCTTTTGGAAAGATAAGTAAACCAGTAGGGGTAGGGATGGCTGGGTTGTTATAAAATAGATTACTGTTATGAGCCTTAAGGACTTAAGGTTGCTGTATGTTTTCTTCCAGTGAAAAGCAAAATCACATTAGGGCAGCCCTGTGGGTCTCCTCAGATGAGGTCCCCAGAGCAGTCAGACTCATGGAGACAGAAATCAGAAGGACAGCTGCCAGAGTTGGGGTAGGGGCAAGTAATGAAAAGCCCTCAGGCCAAAGAGAAGAGGAGGAGCAGACCAGGAGTTGGGTTTTGTGTGTGGCAGTAAAGTGCCTCCTCGGTGACGTTCAGATATGAAACCCCAGTGCCTGTGTGACAATGCCCTCCACGGCCCAGAAGGCTTAGGCCGGCTGCTCATTGTAGGAAGGGTGGCATAGCTGGAGTTATCCAGTGGCCCACTGCCTCCCAGAGTCCTTTTATTTTTTTATTAGATATTTTCTTTATTTACATTTCAAATTTTATCCTCTTTCCTCATTTCCCCTCCCAAAACTCTCCTATCCCTTTCCCCCTCCCCCCTGCTCACTAACCCACCCACTCCCTCTTCCCTGTCCTGACATTCCCCTACTCTGGGGCCCTTCACAAGATCAAGGGCTTCTCCTCTCATTGATGTCCTACAAGGCCATCCTCTGCTACATATGCAGCTGTAGCCATGGGTTCCTCCATGTGTGCTCTTTGGTTGGTGGTTTTGTCCCTGGGAACTCTGGGGGTACTGGTTGGCTCATATTGTTGTTCCTCCTATGGTGCTTCGAACCGCTTTAGCTCCTTGGGTCCTTTCTCTAGCTACTCATTGGGGACCCTGTGCTCAGTCCAATGGATGGCTGTGTGCATTCACCTCTGTATTTGTCAAGCACTGGCAGAGCCTCTCAGGAGAGAGCTATATCAGGCTCCTGTCAGCAATCACTTGTTGGCATCCACAATAGTGTCTAGGTTTGGTAACTTTATGGAATGGATCCCCAGGTGGGACAGTCACTGAATGGCCTTTCCTTCAGTTTCTGCCCCAAACATTGTCTCTGTATCTCCTCTAAGAAGGACGGAAGTATCCACACTATGGCCTTCCTTCTTCTTGAGCTTCATGTGGTCTGTGAATTGTATCTTGGGTCTTCTGAACTTCTGGGCTAAGATCCACTTATCAGTGAGTGCATACCATGTATGTTCTTTTGTGATTGGGTTGCCTCACTCAGGATGATATATTCTAGCTCTATCCATTTGCCTAAGAACTTTATGAATCCATCGTTTTTTAATAGCCGAGTAGTAAAACGTAGTAAGAGTGGAAGAGGCAGCAGTAGAGCAAAGAAGTCAGAGCGATGTCACCGAAGGATGGCTCAACTCACTCTGCTGACTTGAAAGATTATGGGGATCACAAACCAAAGATTTTAGCCTAGTAGTACCTGTTCCAGACCTCTTATCTACAGAGCTGTAGGCTAATGCATGGGTGAGGTTTAAAACACTAAGTGCGCAGTCTTCTGGAACCCCCATAATTCCTGAACAAGGTTGTTTGGAACACAAGGGTTCCTGCCACAAGAGTTAGGCTGCCACTGAGAGATCCCATTCCCATGGAAGGGTTGTAAAGAGTAACTGTGCCTGGCCCTAACCATTGAGCTCTAAAATAACAATACCCCAACAAGCACTTAGTCTGTGTGTGAACCACACAGAGCCCAAGCTCTAGTTTAGTATTAACTTAGAAACATATCACAAGGACTCTGCGAAGTGGTTACTGTGGGTCTCTGTTTTACAAGGAGGAAAGAGAGAATCAGAAAAATTAAACGACTTGGTCAAAGCCACGGTCCTATGCATAGGATCTGAAGCCACTCCCAGAAGCCTTTCTTTCTGGTGCTACACTAGAGAGATAGTGGGCTATCATTTCTGTGTGACCCTCCTTCCTCCCTACCTCCCAGAGATTCCCAGGCTCTTAGGTTGCCAGTTTATCCTTCCTGGATTCTTTCCATACACAGAGCACAGCTTGTTCTTGTTTCTGTCCCTTTCTTATCTGCAGCTAGGACAGCAGAAGTCCTTTTTTTTCAGATTTGTGTTTAACTTTAGTGTGCTCAGGAGGCAGTGTGCATGGCTCTGCTCCCGTCACCACACGGGCAAGGAAAGGCTGGAGAAATAGTCCCAGCGTGCTAGTACGTTGCTTCACAACAGCAGCTAGCATGCCAGGCATGGTGGTGGCACACATTTTTAATCCCAGAAATTGGGAGGCAGAGGCAGGTGATGTGTGTGAGTTCAAGACAAGTCTGGCTAACATAACGAGTTTCAGGCTAGCCAGAGCTTCAGGGTGAGACCTTGTATCATTCTGAGTTCAAGGCCAGCCTGGTCTACAAAGTGAGTTCCAGGACAGCCAGGGCTATACAGAGAAACCCTGTCTCGAAAAACCAAAACAAACAAACAAACAAAACAAAACAAAAACAAACGAACACCACCACCACCAACAACAACAACAACAAAAGCAAAAACAAACCAAAAAAGAACAGGTACTTGTAGCAAGTAACAGGACCCTTCCACCCACCGATGCCTGGACGAGTGCCCGGCCGCAGTGTCTTCCTTATCTTTATATCAAGGGAGGGATTAGAATTTCTGTGTCACTGGAGGAGAAATCTAGGGCTCAGAACTGCTTTTAAGTCATGTCTTCAAAGCTGAGCATGATAATCATGCCTGAAATTCCAGCACTCGGGAGGTGGAGGCAGGAAGATTGAGAGTTCGAGATTCTCCTCAGCTACACAGCTAGTTAGAGGCAAGCCTGGGTTACATGAGACTTTGTCTCAAAAAAAAAAGAAAGTTATGCATGTGTCCCCTCAGCAGAGTGAAGCCTGACCCTATTTTCTGTGATACGGGTCTAGCTGTAGTTTACTGAGAAGAGGGACAGGAATGGAGCCTAGTGTGATGGAAGCCGCTGCCTAGGCCCAAGCAGGGGCTGGTTCTTAGTCCATTGGCTTGAGACGGTGTCAGGCACCAGGCCTTATCTAGCCCCAGTGAGTAAATGTGCCTCGGCCCTACATCAGGAGTGGCAGTGTGGGGCCCTGCCAGGTGAGAGCCTCTTTGCCTCTGTAGCATCTAGAGCAGCAAACTGGGAGGCAGAGAGCCAATGGGACCCTCCCTCAGGGTACCCTCCAGCCCAGGATTCACCAACTGCTCACACTATCCCTCAGGAGACTTTCTGGTTGTTGTCCCCTCTGTTGTCAGGTTACTTGGCTACAAGTACAAAGCCTGGACGCAACACAACTCACTGCTTTAAACAAAGAGCTCCATCAGTGAATTGCATTAAATCACCCGCTTTGTCCGCATTCCGACAGCCTTTCTAAATCTGCCTACCTAATTAGCTTCTTCTCAGAACCCCAAATATGATTAAATCTGTATTAAAAATATCTGTTCGGTGTAGGATCAGACACACCTGAGCATTTTCTAAATTTAGCAGAAGGACAATAGGCTCCGGGTGACTTTAATTGGGTGCGTGATTGCTGCGGGAGAACATTTTAATTTGGATTTCCAATGTGTTTCTCGGTCTCTTGCCTTTAAATTGCGTAGCAGAGGAAGGGGGAGTGAGCGGCTGGCCGTTCATAACCATCTTCCCTCAGAGCTGAATGAACAAAGCACTGTGGCCATCCGGTGGAGGAGGGGACAGGCTGCTGATGTGTTCTCTCCCCTCAGCTCCTTCTCCTGAGTTCTGCTTTGACAGGTACCTAGGGCGAGGCTGGGCAGAACAGGGGAAGCGGTTAAAGGACTCTTACAAGGTCTCTCCTGTCACTAGCTTTCCTTGTGAGCCCCCAGTAGGTCTCTGGTTTTAGTGCTTGGAAGGAAACTTTGCCCAGAAGTGGGTGGGTGTGGCTGTTGGAGCAGGTACGGAGCAAAGGGACCTGGAACTTCATCTCCTTTGCTCTGGTAGTTGCCTTGTTGAAAGATAGTGTCATTCTGGAGCCACTAACAATAATGACATCCCTACCAATCAGTACAAGGAGGCACAGGGTGGGTTTCTGACAAAGGGTTTGGATAACTTCTCTGGTTGTACCTGTCACCTTGCATCAGGAGGACAAAAGACAGCCTGAGTCACAGGTGGGAACCTTGGTGGACTCAGTCTGTAGTATGATGCCTAGAGCTGTTTTCTTTGTGGTTAAGGAGCCAACAAAGAACAGAGCCTGCCTACCCAAGGACCAAAGGTGGGACAGGACAGGATGGGCAAGTCTGGGCACTGGGGGCTGTCATGAGAATACATGGTTTCCCTTCAGGGAGCTCAGCATCCTACTGGAATTATTACACCAGGTGCTTGCAACTGATTTTCAATTTGCAAAGCAAAACAAATTTGCATTAATCAGAAAAATCCACAGGAAAGACTGTTTAGATCGTAATGCAGCTGCCAGAGCCATTTGGATTCCAAGTTTGCAGGAGGCTCTATTAACCCTGCTGCCATCGCAGGCTTGTTCCCACTCCCTTCAAACAGTCACATCAGAGGAGCACAGATGTCCTCCCTGGTCCCAGGCTATGTGGCCTTTTCCTCCAGAATTCCTCCAGGATTATGCCACTCTTATAACACCGCTCCAAGGAAGGGCTGTGGAGGCGGTAATGTGAGGTTTAGGCAGAGGTGTCCTAACATCTTGGGTCCAGGACACCTACTTGTGAGCTAAGCTCGGGCTCCTCTTCTGGGAACTCAAGTCCTCCAGCAGCTTTTCCTTCAAGGCTGGTCCCCGACTACACATCGGTTGTTTCTGGCAGGTGAAAACTCGTCTTAGCCTCAGCTTATGCAGAGGTAATGAGGCGGGGATGATGGATCCAAGCCCACTGTAGCCCAGTCCTGTGCTTTGGCCAATGTTCATAGCAGTGCTTTGTGTTAGGAAGGAGAGCCAGCCTGGGTTGTGCTCTGTGCTCTTCCAACTAGGGAGGAAGTCCTTTGAGGGGGCTCTTTGTAGACATATTTGTGAGAGGATGTTCTCCATCTAGTTGAGGCTTCAAGAGTCTGGGCTTCATAGGGAGGAGATGAGCCTTGTTTGAGGGACTGTCTCCTTCTAACATGCAATGGCCACTCCCTCTATGCCATGCCCCTACACAACGGGTATTTGTTGATCTCCTGCATGGCAGGTAGTATTCTAATCATTATAATAGAGTAGTGAGCAAAGCAGACTGAACTCCTTACCCTCATGGAACCCACATGATAGTGGAGGTTGATATTCCAGAGATATACAGAGAAGAAAAATGTCAGAGGGCAGTGGGATTAAGTAATGTGCAATCCCTTTTGTGTCTCTGTGATAAAAAGCAAAGAAAGACAACATAAGAAAGGAATGATTAATTTTGGCTCACAATACCAGAGTTGTGTCCAAGGTCCCCATGAACATGGCGATGGGAGCATGTGGTGGGTGGGGGCTGGGCTTCTGTACCTTGTGGCAGACAGAAAGAGAACCAGGACAAGAGTGATGCATTAAAGACAGGGCCTGGTGACCTACTTCCTCCAACCAGGCCCACATTTCACAGATCTACTGCCTTCCAATAATCTATTCACATTTTTAATCTGTCCATGGATTAAGCCATTGATTAGGTTGGTGTCTTCATGATGTAGAAACATCCTCCTAGACATACCCGGAGGTATGCTTTGCTAATCTGATAGGCAATTCTCAGTCTATCAGGTTGACAATGATGATTAATTATTACCATAAAGACAACTAAAATAGTGTCAGCAGGGAGAGGGTAGACAGGGTGAGGGTAGGCAGGGGAGGGTAGGTAGGAGAGGGCAGGCAGGGGAGGGTAGGCAGGGGAGGGCAGGCAGGGGTGGATAGGAAGGGGAGGGAAGGCAGGGGAAGGTAGTTAGGGGGAGGCTAGGCAGGGGGAGGGTAGGCAGGTGGTAGGCAGGTAGGGTAAGGGTGGGCAGGGGGAGGCTAGGCAGGTGGTAGGCAGGTAGGGTAAGGGTGGGCAGGAGGAGTTGTCCTACAACAGAAGGCTAAGCCACTGCCACAGATGAGCAGTGATCTCATGGAAGAGAATGACTGAGCAACTCATTTACTGAGGAAGAAGAACCTTCCAGATACAAAGAACAGCCATACAAGCAAGAGCAGGTCAAGATCTTCACACCCAGGAGGTAAGGAAAGCAGGGCTGGTCCCATGGGGCCTCAGAGGCCACCATTTGCTGGCTCTGTGAGTTGCCTCAGCCTGCTGCAATACCATGAGACCCGGGAGATTTGCCCCATCCTTCCCACAGGCTCTCAGCACATATCTGTGTCTTTGGGCTCTAAAACAATGCTGGAGTATAGTAAGGACTAGAGAGACTGCTTGCAATAAGAATGGAAGGATGGAAAAGAAGGAAAAATCTCACCCTAATCCCAGCTCTCAGGAGGCTGATGCAGGAAGACTGTAGCCAGCCTTGGCTACAGAGTTTCAGGCTTATCTGGACTATAGAATGAAACTCTGTCTCAAAATATGAAGTCTGCCATTCAGGTTTCATCTGGGAGTATCTAAGCCAGGGCTCTCCCTCTTTGCTTACAGAGAAGTTGAGAGACCACCCTTTCATCTGTAAAGAAGTCAATGACATAGGAGAACGGGGTTGTCAGTCACATTCTTAACCCAGGTCTTGGTGAATAGTGGCTATAGTCAAATGAAGGAGGTGTGTGCATTTAGAGGGGGATTTCCAAAAGTACATGATAAAATGATAGTCTGTGTTCATGACTTGCCCTGTCGCTGCAACCCCATACCTGGCAAAAAGCAACGTCAGGAATGAAAGACTTACTAAGACTGTTTGAGGATATAGCACATCATGGTGGAAAAGGTGTGGCAATAGGAACTCGAGGTGGCTTAGTCTACAGTAATGAATCAGAGATGAATGCTGGCACTCAGCCCAAGACCTCAGCTCAGTCCTCCCACATTTAGGGTGAGGACTTCCTACTTCAGTTAGCCCCATCTGGAAGCTCTGTCACAGGCCTGCCCTGGGCTTTGTCTCCTAGGTGATTCTAAATCCTGTCAATCTAACAGTGTCAATCATCTTAGTTCCCATAGTGGAAGCCAGGTCCTAACTGAGAACCAGCTGAAGGCTTCTGGAGTAGAGCCCAACCCTGTGCTTGCATGCAGCTCTGTGGAGGGCCATCTCCAAGGAAGGGCCCCTTGTTGGGCCAAGCTCAACATCAGGGAGGCAGGGAGGCAAGGAGTATTAAGTTAGATCTAGGATGGATCCCAACTTGAACCAAAATGCCCTTGTCTGCCCCCAGCCCCTCCATGCGACTAAGTCTTAATGACAGGCAAGCAAAGGAGGCTCCTTCCATTTCCGGGTACCTAGAGCTATAACCAGAAGCAGAGAGCCTGTGAATCCTTCCACCCTCTCTCTGTCCCTACTGTGGCCAGTGTTGGCAATGTCCAAAGCTCTAAAAGGGACAGTATGCCTGCCCTGGAGAAGTTAGAGCTTTTGGCTTAACACACTTGAGTAAATACTCATTTGCCTTTAGATGCTTAGCACAGAAAAGGTTCTGTTATGCCATCCTAGCCAGTAGATGATATATATTGAGAGAGAGAGAGACAGACAGACAGACAAAGAGAGACAGAGAGAGACAGAGTCAGAGTCAGAGAGAGACAAAGAACGAACTGAACTCTGGCCTAAGGGAGCAGGCTCTGGGACTAGGCACACTGGGTCTTGGATGTCCTTTCCCCACTCTGAGCCTTTAGTCCATGCCTGGGGAACAGAAAAGTGGTGATCATTTCTACATCTCCCTCTTATAAGTACTGTGAGGAGTCAAGTGGGGGAAAAAATCAGGATACCGCATTTTGTATGATGATCGAACCATGCTAAGTGCTCCATAAATGATTCTTGCTTTCGAGGGATGATAACAGAAGGAACAAAGAGACGTGCATGTTTAGGGAAGAAAGTACAGCTCAAGAGGAGACCAGAGATGAGGAATCATCCAAAAGGATGCTTTCTTTGGAAGCAGGTCAGCGGCAAGAAGTAGAGCAGAGCAAACTGCTGTTACTGACCAGGCTGACGAGCCAGTCCAGCGTGTGGATTGCCGAGCCAGTCCAGCGTGTGGATTGCCTACCTCAACCTCAGTGCTGAGCGGGGATTCATGGATGCAGCGTCTGCCTCGGGGCACAGGCTTCTCCCAGCATTCTGGGGGTAAAACTGAACATCAGGAGATGAGGCTTCCTACAGGACCGTCCCTGCCTGACTGGCAAGGCTGGAACAAGCTGCGTCCTCACTGAAACCTCACTTCTTCCTTCTGGAGAGTGAGACGAGTGGACAAGATAGCCGTCCAGGTTCCTGCTCCCCACACCAGGATTCACCTTATACACTCCCACGAGACAGTCATCTAGGACGCAGCTCCCATCAGGTTCCCAAGCCTTTAGATTTGAACCCTAAACCTGCCAGTGCCCAGCTGAGCAATCCAGTGTGATTCATTAACCACTGGATATGTCCATTTCATCTTCGATGATAGCATGGCCACAAAACTCAAATAACACAGTGTACATAAATGTTTAACACCATTCAGTATACAAGCTCAGTCAATCGTAGGGATTGCGATTGCTGCTGCTTCTGCCGTTACCACTCTAGTTACTGTGCTGATGAACCATCAAAGAGTGGGGGCAGTATGACCCACCCCAGTGTCCCCAGCTCAGCTGAGGAAGCTGTTGTGCCATGAACCATGGAGATGAATCACATACAAATCATCTGGTACAGAAGTGAAATAAAATTCGCCACAGCTACCCTGACACAGCTTTAATGGTATGCATAATTGTTTCAGAGACATACAATAATTAGATATAAATGGTAAGCTAGGCATGTAAATGAAAATAATTAGTATATATAATAATTAGGAAAAGAAGACGTTTTGAGATCAATGGAGAGGAAGGGGATGCTAGGACTGGGGGAAAAGATAGAAGGGGAGAGAAGGAAGCCTTGTATAACATCACTGGATGCCCCTCCTCTATTACATGAAGAAGGGTAGGTCTATTTTCCAAGCGACATCAGGGCTGGAGCTTTGCCCAGGTTCTGATACCCAATCCAAAAGCTACTTAGACAGACATTCCTCCAATACTGGGCTGCGAGGTGCGAAGGAACGTGGCCAACTGTCCATGGAAGTACCCATGCGCTAAGGTGGGAAGGGACTCTTCCCTGCACAAAGTGCAGGGCCAGGAGGATCTACCATGTCCCCACTGCCCACCGGGCTTGCTCGGAGGATGCTTTAGACCTCAGATGTTCCCATTGTTTCCCAGGTGACAAGACAGGAGTGAAATGTTCCCTCTGAGGACAGCTGATGGCAAGCAGCGCCTGGCATATTGTAGCTCTCTGCACGTCCATGTTGGGTAGCTGTATGGGATGAGTGGAATGGCCTTTGGGGAGAAAGGAGAGTGAGGAAGAAGAGAAGAAGCTGATGAGAGTACCACCAGAGTTCAAAGAGCTTAGCAAAGGAGGTCCCGGAGCCAAGCTCCTGCTTCAGAGCTCCCAGCTGATTAGCTATTCTTGCCTCAGCTTTCTGCCCTGTGAACTAGAAATTACCAGGTTTGGATGGGGACTAAAAGAGCTAATATGGTTGATGTGCATAATGTGCTCAGCCCGGGGCCAGGCACTCAGTCAGTGCTAAATAAGCCTCTTATTAGCCCTTCATGTACCCTCTTCTATAGACTTCTGGTACCTTTGGAAACCTAATCATATTTTCCCAAAGCCACACAGTGAAGGAGCAAGCAGATGGGGAGAGTGGCTGAGAGCACTGCGGGAGCCGAGAGGGGAGGCTGGAAGTCTACTTCACATTCCTTCCTTCCCTCTCATGCCTGTGTTTACTTTGCACCTCCTATGTTAGGCTCTGTTCTGGGAGCTGGGGATTTAGCAGTGACCAACACAAGCCAGCTCCTGCCTTCTTGGAATTTGTGGCATAGTTGGGGGAGACGGTTAATAAGATATACTCTGCCAGTTGCTAGTGAGTAGTATGGAGAGGAAAAATAAGTTGGAAAAAAGAAATGATGAGTACCTAGGGTCAGGGAGAGAGGGCTGCACTGGCACGTCATAGTCTGCACATCTGTGCAGATGTGTGGGTGCGTTGAGGCGTTTCTCTGATGGCATTCTAAAAGTGCAGGCCAGGAGGGTCTGCCGTCTCCCCACTGCTCACTGGGCTTGCTCAGAGGATGCTTTAGACCTCAGATGTTCCCATTGTTTCCCAGGTGACAAGATAGGAGTGAAATGACCTGCCAGGCCACCTAACTAGGGAGCTGGTATTGGCAAGAACATCAGAAAAGCCCTTACCGCACACTTGCAGGACGATAGTCACTAATGCTGCAGTAAGAATACTACTGTGTTTTTACCTCTTTTAAATTCGTCTCCAGTGTAAGCTACAGTGGTTTCATTGAGACGTTTCATACAAGGGCATCACTGTGCTCTGCACATGCTAGCCTCTACTCCTGCCCATCTCTGCTTCCCTCACTGGCTCCTCCTCCTGCCTAAACAAGTCCCCTTCTGCTTCTTGGAACACATCAACATCCTTACATCCAGATTCTGCATGTCTTCCACCACCGTGCTCTTCTGTTCCCCTCCTTTTGACTTCTCCACCCCTGCTGTGTTTGTCTGTTTACTTCCATCAAACACACACACACATATGTATACAACTACATACACATGAGCACACACATGCACACACACACATACACCCACACACACATATATATATATATACACACAAATTTATTCACATATTTAAATCTAGATTCTGTATATGAGAGAAAACACAGTATTTGTCTTTCTGAGACTGTCTTATTTCCCTTTGCATGGTGATCTCTAGTATCACCCATTTTCCTATAAATGACATTATTTTATCTTTATAGCCAGATATTGTGAATATATAAAACATTTTCTTTACCCATTCATCTGTTGAACAGCATCTAGGTTGATTCTGTGACTTTGCTATTGTAAATAAAGAGATGGTGGGAATGTAAGTGTGGCCACTACAGGAATTACTATATATATATATTCATCAAGAAACCAAAAATAGAGCCATATATTCCAGCCATACCACTACTGGGTATATACCCAAAGGAACTGAGAAGTTAGATCTCTGAGATATTTGCATATTTTAACTTCTTTATCATTTTTTGTTTGCTTTTGGTTTTATAGAATCAGGGTCTCACTCATGCATTCATGTAGCCCAGGCTTTTCTGAAATTTATGATGTAGTTCAGGCTAGCCATGAACTTGTAGCAGTCCTCCAGAGTATAAGAGTACAGACCTGAGCCAGCCTCCAGTTTACCTCTTTAGAGAGATATTTTTAAGTTACTTATAGGACATTAATCCCATTAGCTGAGGCCCAAGAAAGGCCTTGAAGATCATACAGTTAGAACCAGTGTCTGCTGGATTCTGACCCCAGAACCTTTTATGGTAGTCAATAGAACTTTTACCTGCCTGACATTAAATGAAGAGCTAATCTGTTGGAAGAGAGTATAATGTTCTAGGAAGAAACCAGGCTCTATTCTCCAATTCCTGGGGCTTAGAATCTGACCTAGAGTCTACTGTTAGGTCACATCCAACAAGTCCCATCACCTTGCACTGCCCATAATGCAATATGGAAAATGTCCTGAGAATCGAATGAACTAAAGTGTGTAGCTTGTAGCAGAGTGTCTGATATAGTATGAGCTTCCAGTCAGCTATTGTTGTCGAGAACTGGCTTCATAGCTCCCAGCTTTTCCTCCTGGTGTCTTAAACTGCTGGCCAGTCAGAGGTGGACTAGGGACAAGCCTAGGCCAAGGAAGTGTGATTTGGCTAGGATCCCTGTTCT
The DNA here is from genome assembly GCA_902729485.2 of Mus minutoides. Taxonomy (NCBI): domain Eukaryota; kingdom Metazoa; phylum Chordata; class Mammalia; order Rodentia; family Muridae; genus Mus; species Mus minutoides. The sequence goes on along the minus strand of LR750027.1, from coordinate 652,136 downwards.
GTGGCCTGCTTCCGTTTGTAAGGCTCCTCTCTGGGTCAGGTGGGCACTCTTGCCTTTTTTTCAACAACCAGAACCATGACTCAACTGTTTGGGTCAAAGTTGACTTTATCCTCCGGAGGAACCAATTAGTCTGAGACTCTAGGCAGAGCCCTTGATTGCTATGAAGCTTGATCAGCATGTCTCACAGAAACTGGCAACTGTGAGTGCCCATACCAGGGGCTGTTGCCCTAACCACAAAAGCATGGGCAGCTATGCACGAGGACCGAGACTGGTTTGACCCATCCTGTCCGACCTGGAGTCCTGTCATTCGTCTGAGTACAGAGGTCAAGGGGGCATTTGAGGAGAGAGTGAAGCGTCACCTGACTCTGGATCTAGTCCCTGAGCATGCTGGGTGACCCACAAGCTAGAGATAAGACTGCCTTCCCTTGGCGTGGCTCCATGGACATTTATCTCAGCAATGCTCCCTGGCAGAGTGGAGATACATGCAAGGAGGTCAGGGCTGTCAGGATGCTCTTGTCCCTCCCAGGGTCATAGTCAGAAGCAGAACATGTTCCCCCCAGGGAAATTAAAGAATCAAGTGCAAGGGAGCCTGGACATGGAGGACAGGTCGGACTGTGATTTCTTAGGAATACTGTGCCCTGAAATAGCCCATGGTGGCCGCAGTTAGGCCTCAGCTCCTCTTAGACCAAGGCCATCTAAGGCCACTTTTGTCCTGGTCCTAAAGCCTGACAAAGTCCTGGTTGGAAGGTGTTTCCTAAGTACAAGGAATCTTGGCCATTCTATTGTGGTGGCTCTGCCCTTCCTTGTCCTTGGGTAACTCCAAGACCCCAGTTTCCAGGCTGTGGCTTATCTCCCTCTGCACATGTTAACAACCATGAAACAAGACTCCAGGGACTGAAGCACAAAGAAAGAAATCATCTTGGGCAAAGAAAGCATCTGATGATGCTTCGTCGCTGCCTCTGCTACCTGAGTCTATAGGCATGATGTTTTTCAGAAACTTCCAGGTTCCCTAAGCATGCCATTTAGCACACACTGCTGAAATTATTTTTTTTAGATAGCCATGATTTTTCCTTCCAGACTATGGGCTCCTTGGAAGGAGCTGTTCACTGTAGCTACCACTCTACTGTACCCTTTCTCTCCATGCCTGGAACACAGGTACTTGAGAGCCTTTGTAAGGTGGGTATGAGCAGGGGCAGAGACAGGATGGAAGCATAGCCCTAGTAGCTAGTGCCAACACAGGCCATCTGCTTGCAACTGATCAAGTACCAAGAACAGCCTGATGCAGGTTGGGCTGGTGAGCCTTGCCCTGGGGCACAGTAGAGAGGCAGTTCAGGAATTCTTCTTGGGCTTCATTGTCCTCTGACAGTGTCAGACTTCCTGTGCCCTCACTCAAAGCAATGCTTGTGGCTTCAGGAAGCTGGGTCAAGTAGGGAGGATCACTTGCTATAGGATAGGGGCCCCAAGAACCTTCTCTATTGAGGTTTGCAGAATAAGGCCATAGGCCTGGATGGCTCTGATATGCAAATGTGTGTGATCTCCCTAGCTGATGGCATAGGAGTAAATCAACCAGATGGATGGTAGAATGGTGGAGACTAGGACTTGGGAAATGGAAGTGAGAAGATCACATACACACCTCCAGTGGGGTTTCAGTCTGAATTCTGGGATAGACAGGTGCAGAACAGGCTCCTAAGTCCTGGAACTCCTGAAGGACACTGCCCAAAACAAGACAGACAAACAGAAGTTCTTACCATGAGTGAGGTGAGACACAGAATGAAGAATGTGGCCACCTGTTGTAGGTCTTGGACTTCCTGTATGAGCTCTGGTAATTAGGTAGCGATGAGGGGGCCAGGAGAGCCCTCTGCCGGGTATCACTGGCATTCACCCAGGTTGTACGCTGGTCTACCCTGTGAGCTGTTCCCACTCCATTCTGCACACTGATTTCAAGACAAAGAGAGACTGTAGAGATAGAGAGTCTGGGACAATGTCACATGCCTCTTGGGATGATTGAGCTAAAAGAAACATTTAAGTTCTAGCACCTTAGTTTTGCTAATGGAGAACCTGCTGTTGTAAGTTTAGGCATGTGGTCACAGAACTAAGGACAGAACCAGACATGGCCAAGTCTCATGCTTAGAGTACAAGTGTTCACCTGAAGCCTGCAGTGGTTATTGATCCTGAATATATAAGCCTGGGTCATTCACAGACATTAGCCTTAAGGGCTGGGTGGTTGGACCAGCAGAGGATTCCAGTGGACATTTAGTTTATATCACTATCTCATTGATTCTCACAACTGCCGTACAAAGCAGAAACTCTCCTGTAGATGAAGAATCATGGAGCAGAGAGACCAAATGACTTGTCTAAAACCATCCAACTTCTAAAACCATCCAACTTCTAGACACAGAACTCCAATTCAAATCTGTCTTCAGAACCAGTATAGCTATCAATGTCTCAGCATGCTTCCTGCAATCCAATTACTGTTCTGAGCCCCTGCATGTATTAATTTAACTCTCTTAATGATGTTAGTTGAGTGTTATTATCACATGAAAAGGAAGGACATTAGGCACAAGGAGGTTAAATCTCTTTACCCAAGTCCTATACTGACTCTGGAGCAGAGGGCAGATTTAAACCTAAATTCCCTGAACAGAAAAACTCACTGTTAATTCTAGACTACACTTGGTGAGCAGTTGTTGGATGGATGCAGGGATGGGTGGATGGGTGCAGGAATAGATGGATGGATGGATGGATCAGGATGGGCATTTGTATGTATGTAGGGATGCAAGAATGGATGCAGGGATGGATGAATGTATGCATGGATAGGTGGATGGATTGTGAGATGGATGTAGGAATGGATGGATGCATTGATGGGTGAAATGATGCAGGAATGGATGGATGGTGAGATGGATGGATGATAGATGAATTCATGCAGGGATAAATGCAGGGATGCATGGATGGAGGGACATACAGAAGTAACAGCTGGTGGATCTTCAACAGTGCTGTCAGTGCACAGTGGTCTGGTGGGTAGGTAGAGTCCTTCCATTCCTGACAACAGTGTGTGTCCTTTCCTCATGAACAAACTGAATCTGCTTAGCTGTGCAGGACCTGGCTGGAATATCAATTTATTCTAACTCTGGGCAACTCATCTCCATGCTTCCTGCCCTCCCCTTATTCCTCCTGCTGTCTCGCTGATCACCCCACCCTGCTCATGAATTAAAGATGCTAAAGGGGCTGTAGTTCACAATAAAGGCACCTCTTTCATGCTCATCTTGGACAAATCGGGGCTGCCTGCGAGCATTTCTTGGCTTTAAGGCTTTAAGACAGGAAAGCCTCAGAATGAGTTTTCCAGCTGCCTTGAGAACCGCATGGCAGAGGCAGGAACCGAGGGTTTTTCCTAGTGCTGTGCATGCATCTTTTGGAGCCTGATATTTTCCTCATGTCACCCTCTCCACCTGATATCATAGGCTTAGCAATGTTGGCAGGAGCTCAGAGCCTTAGGTTGGCCTGCCATCTCCCAACAGTTTCTAGGAGGGTAAGCCTATGATACCTTTTAGCTCCAAGGCGAGGAGGGAAAGTTAGCTATTCAAAGCAGGGACTTATCAAAGGCCAATGGGAAGCAGGTGTGCTGATGTATCAGAGAGGAAAAACACCACTGGGAAAGCTGAGAGGTGGGGGCTGCCCTTTGACCTAGTTACTCTGCCATGAACTAGACAGTAACCTTGGACAAGTCACTCCTCGTTTTGGAGCCTGAGTAAAGCAATCAATTGGGTCCTAGATGATTTCTGACTTAAGATGCAGCAAATGAAAGTAGTTTAGTCTGTGTCCTGAACTTGAACTCCAGCTGTGCCTGTATGGGTCTGCACAGCATTCTATCTACTCCAGGTTCTAATTTAGAAAACAGAGGAGGCTATTGAGAATATTTGGCTTTTGTTGCTGTTTGTTTGGTTAGCTTTTTGAGAAAAAGGTCTCACACTGTAGCCCAGGCTGGCCTCGAACTCATAGTGATTCTTCTGCCCTTGCCTCCCAAGTACTGGGATTCCAACCATGCACCTACCACCTGGTTCATTCTGAATGTTTGAAACAAAGGAAACTTAATCCAGAGAGTTGGTGACAGGATGTTGGAAATAACAGGGATAAATCAGAGATGGTAAGTATAACAAGAAACCACTGTGGAAAGGAAGTCGCTGCTCATAGGCCAAGACTGCGTTATAGGGCCCTCCTTTCCCACTGTGCCTGTATTTCCCAGGGATGCTTGAAGCATAGGGACCCCTCTAGAGGCAGACACATAGAGGAAATGAAAACCCCTGGCTCACTTCCCCCTTTTTAATTTAATTAATTAATTTTTTTCATATTCACTTTATATCCTGCTCACTGTCTCCTCCCTGTCACCCCCTCCCACAACTCTTCTCCCACACACCCCCTTCTCCTCTGAGTAGGTGAGAGACCCCCTGGATATCCCCCCTGGCACTTCAAGTCTGTGTGAGGCTAGGCTCTTCCTCTCCCACTGAGGCCAGACAAGGCAGCCCATCTAGGAATGATGAATTCAAGGGTAGGATATATATGTATTTTTTTACATATATATCCCATGTACAGGCCACAGCTTTTGGGATAGCCCCTGTTCCAGTTGTTCAGGACCCACATGAAGGCCAAGCTGCACATGTGTTACATATGAGCAGTGAAGCCTAGGTATGTTCTTTGGTTGGTGGTTCAGACTCTAAGAGCCCCAAGGATCCAGACTCTGTTGGTCCTCCTGTGGAGTTACTATCCTCTTCAGGGCCCGCAATCCTCCCTCTTATTCTTTCATAAGAGTTCCCAAGTTCCATCCACTGTTTGGCTGTGGGTGTCTGCATCTGTCTGAGTCAGCTACTGGGTGGAGCCGCTCAGAGGACAATGTGCTCCTGTCTGCTAGCTAATGGTGTTAGGGATTGGTGCTCGCCAATGGGAGGAGTCTCCAGTTGGACCAGTCATTGGTTGGCCATTGCCTCAGCGTCTGCTCCCTCTCCTGTGTCTGCATTACTTGTAGACAGGATAAATTTTGAGTTGAAAGTTTTATGGGTAGATTGGTATCCCTGTCACTTCACTGGGTCTCCTGTCTGGCTACAGGAGGTGGCCTCTTCTGGTTCCATATCCCCAGTGTAGTGAGTCACAGTTAAGGTCACCCACCCACACTAATCTTTGGGTTATCCCAGATCTCAGTCTCATACTAAAGATGCCCCCCCACCTCATCCCCTTCAGTTGCAGATTTACATTCATTTTCATGGCTATCCAGACATCTTTCCTGTCCTTTCCCACATCTGATTGTACCCCATTCTTCGCCCCATGCCCCTCCCTCCCAGTTCCCTTTCTCCATCTGCCTCTTGGTTTTTTTGTTTTGTTTGTTTGTTTGTTTGTTTGTTTGTTTGTTTTTCAAGACAGGGTTTCTCTGTATAGCCCTGGCTGTCCTAGAACTCACTTTGTAGACCAGGCTGGCCTCGAACTCAGAAATCCGCCTGCCTCTGCCTCCCAAGCATTGGGATTAAAGGCGTGAGCCACCGCACCCGGCCCCTCCATCTGCCTCTTATGTCTATTGTATCCCCCCTTCTAAGTGTGGCTCTTCCTTCTTTACCCCCCTCTAATCTCATCCAGTATATCCAACATTGGATCTAGCTGAAAACCAGCTGACACAGGAGAGGGGCCACTGAAGGCACACTCTGTCTTCCTGCTTCTTCAAATGTGAAATGGGAATGTGTAAGGTGCCTACTCCGTATTGCTGGTGTGAGCACCACAGACACAGGCATGTGAAGTCCTACTGTGGTGTTTGGCTCAATGATCACTCCTCACAGTTGGGCTTTGGTGATTCTGGCCTCGGTAGCTGTGGGAAATGCTTCTGCTGGGAGGACAGAAAAACCAAGGGGAACAACAAGAGGGGAGAAGGCTCTTCCTCCACTGCTCCGCAGGCAACTCATGACATTAAGTAATAGATCTATACTCAGCCCACAGGACAGAGGTGCAAAAGGTAAGATCGAAGCAGACAAAACTGGATGATAATTTTTGTAGTTGAATGGTTTTTTTAAAAAAGAACAATTTCAAAATAATTTACAAAGTTAAAGGTGTGTCCAAAGAGACCCAGACGAGCTATAGTCCCCCAGCACTCTTTTCAGCCTCCTCCTTCCAGTCTGCAGTAGGTGCCGCCCATGGCTCCAGTTTCCTTGCCTTCTCTTGACTCTGGCTTAGGGAGTTCTGAGCACCAAGGGAGACTTTGTCCTGAACGTTTTCACATCTTCTTCCAGCCCTGGGCTTTCCGCTCATCCCTCTATCATCTGCCTCCTGAGCCTACTCTATTCCCTGGATGGTCTCCTTGCTGTGCCCTCCTCACCAGCTGAACTTAGCGGATGGTAGCACGACAAGAAAGGGGCTAGGTCCATGTGTCCTGCTGTCCCTTGCCTCTGGGCATTGCTGTGCTGAATGCCAGGCCACTCCTTTCCCTCTCCCTCTCCCACAGGTCTAGGAGCAGTCACTACTTTGACGATGCTACCCCTGAATGCCTCCACCCCTCATTCTGGTCCTTCCATCCAGTCTTCAACTGTATAAATCGTCCTCTCAGCACAGTTCTGGGTACCACCTGGTGGAGGGTGCTGTGACTGGATAGAGGGAGGCCAGGGCCCTTATGCCAGGGGGCGGTAGAAGCAATGTGCACTCACACCTCTCAGCTATGAACTGTCTCACTTCCAAGGCGACTGCGCTGCTTCCCTCGGTCGGTTTGCAGAGTTCATGGTAAGAATAACAGAATATGTTTGCAGAGATAAGAACGTCTCCTTTGTGCTTTGTGGGCTCATTACAGAGGTGGAAGGATAGACAGTCAAGACAACTGGTAAGAATCACTTAGCAAAGTGGCTGGCATGCTTAATCATCCCTCTTCAGGTCAGGAACCCGTGTGCCAGGTGTGCCATCCCATGTGGAGCTGGTCGCACAGCCAGCTTCCTATCTCATCAGGAGATGAGGTTGGAATGGTCTGGTCGGGAAGTAGGTGCCCTTCCTCTTGGGGGCCTAAAGCACACTTAAGCCAAAATCAAGAGTATTAATGAACAGTGTGTTATTCTAGTCAAGAGAAAATCCATAGTGGCAAGGTCAAGGTAGCCCTGCTGCGGTCATGAAGGAAGGACAGGTTGCTTGGGGACATCAGACAGAGCTGTTGGGTATTTGGACTTGGCTAGACTGGGCTGAATAGTCACCTTGAACATGGAGGGCATGCTGGGTGGGCAGGAGAGAAATAGAGATTTCTGGAGTGGCCTCAGTACCTAGGTTTGACTAACCCTGCGGACAGACGCAGGTCTTCAGCAGCCCCTCCAACTCCTGCCTGGGCTGGGGTGTTCCACAGCAATAGCCGGTTTCAGAAACCGGGGAGGGAAGAGGAGGCCGCACTCTACCAGGGAGGCTAGAGCCTGCCAAGCAAGCTGGTACTGGAATTATTTGCAGTCCATATGCCAATTTGCTTTGTCATTGCCTGGCTATTTTTAGAAGCCTCTGGCGTATCTAGGAAACCAGAATCTGTTGACTGTGTTTCTTCAGGGCGAGGAGTATGATTATTTCCCAGAGATGCAGGAGGAATGTGCGAGGTCGAGCTGTGGGACGGCAACCTCTCCTCCTAGGGTCAGGACTCTCGTGCTGACAGCACCCACGGGGCGCTGTCCTGCCCTCCCACAGGGCTCATGTCTAAACTGTCTGCTGTGAGTCTAAGGTCTGAGTGGAACATGGGCAGGGGTTGGGAGCCTTCTTTGGGCAACTGTTCAGAGGGTTCAGACAGGTCCCCTCTTATGATCCCCAGGACAGCAGGTTGATACTGTTCCAGGAGCCTCAGGGCAAACCGATCCTTTGCTCAGTCTTCCTAAGGAAAAATGGAGATCAGAGAGAAGGGTTGTTATTGGTGGGGCTGGGTGCTTCCAGGCCCATGGCCTCTTATTCAAGGACTTAAAGTAAATGCTCAGATTTGCAAAAGTAGCTAGGGAACTTTATTTAAAGCTATGTGTGGAAAAGATCAGAGTACACTGCATTAGAGCAGCAGGCCACATGAGTGAAGACACTCACAGGCCCTGCTTGTTATTTGGGGATTCCTTTTATGGAGTTCAGGAGACGGAGATTGGCTACTAAGGGGTACAATGAAGGCGATTCCCAGTTTTGATTGATAGAAGAAGGTCATATGATTATTTTTCTGCTGGGCATGTCCGTTCCCATAAAGAATCCGATTTTAATCCTATGCATGCCCAGTTATGCATAGGCATAAGATAATAAATTAGGGTTCTTCCTAATGGTCATTTGAGGACAGTTTTGTCTTCTAGTACCCATATTCCAAACATTTTCAGACTAGACTGGGTCCTCTTACCCTGGGGCTTGGGTATATCATGAGTATGTTTGAAGGTAAACTGTTCCAGAATTGATGGTCATTAAGGAGAAGAGAAATATATTTTACTGTTCAGAAGGGGTATACGGGTCGCTCGATACAAATAAGGGGAATAGTTCATGCAGGTAAAGGTAGATTGCCAAGTGCATTGTTAGGTGGGGGGTGTACATAACCTAGTTAGAGAAGAGTTCCAGGTTCCTAAACTATGCCCTATGCTTTCTTGGTATAGCAACAACTGAAGAACTACCAGGGTCCTCAAAGTACTCCATTCCACACACATCCATCTACTTCAAGGGCAGTGCCATTTGTGCCCAGAGACACAGGTACTTCTTTCAAGTATATCCAAGTCCTGCCAGCCCAGACCTCAGAGAAGTCGCAATCATTCACCGGGTTCATTCTCATAAGACTCTTGGTGAGGGGCTGCAGCGTGGGTTTGACCAGAGGAACTATAATTGTGAGAGCCTTGTATTTGATGATATATAAGTTTGCTTCATGAATAGCAATCTTGATTCAAGGCCACTTTGAATGAAGAGACAAAATGGAGCGCTTAGATCAAAATCCAGCTCGTTACCAAGGCATTTCAGGCCTTACCCATGAGACCTGCTTCCTCTTCTATGCTATCTCATACCACACCTGGTGCCCTCAAGGTGACAGGCCTGCTGGCCTTCTGCCCACCATTTTGAGATAGTTTTCCCTGCACTGTCTCCTCCCAAGGTCACTAAAGGATTATAGATAATTTTGAGTGCAAAAACTTTTGTAGGGAGGAATGAGAAAGGTCATGTTTCTCCCATCCATACCCTCATGGTTGCCTTTGAGGCAAGGAGACATTTTTCTCTAGGCTTTTCTTTTAGCCAGGACAGACACACACACACACACACACACACACACACCAACATGGGCTCGGTTCTGTTGCTATTCGAATCAGTAGCAGAATATCTGAGGAGTTGGTATCAGGTACCAGCGGGAGCCATTCTAAGTAATTGTAGCCCAGTCCTCACTACAATTTCCCCTGGGCGCGGGGGACTTGCATGGATGAACAGGAAGTCTGCCAATGAAGACAGTGTGTCCCATCTACATTTCTAATCCAATGCGTCTCATTTCCTTTTCCTGCCTTATTGTGTTGTCCGCTTCAGTGCAGTAGACTACAACGGTAAATAGATGTGCTGAAAGCGGATGTTTTTTAGTCTTCACTTTTAAGTTTGATGCTAGCTATAGGGTTTTGTAGACACCTATTTTCTAGTTGATAAAATTTGCTAATGTTTATTGTATTTTTAGGTAACAATGGGTATAAGATTTTGCTGAAAGCCTTTGCTGCATCTTCTGAAGTGAGTGCACTCGGGCTTCTTTTTGATACAGTGAGCTACACGATGAAGAATTTCTTTGGAGTTGGTAGAGTTTAGTGATGATTTGTTCCTTGAACTTTCGGGAAGGTTGAAAAGTAGAGATACCATTTATTCAACAGAGGCCCAGGATCTTCTAGTTATTTGTTACTTTTTTGAATGAGTTTTGGCTGCATGTAATATCTTTTAAGAAATTTCTTCACCTACATTTACAAATTTATTGGTATGAAGATACTTTTATTTTTTCTAGTACCCAGCTTTTTTAAGATTTTGTGTGTGTGTGTGTGTATGTCTTTGTATGAATGTCATGTGTGTACAGATGTGAAGATGTCCAATTTACTGTAACTAGAATTGCAAGTGGTTGTGAGTGGCTCTCTGTGGGTGTGAGAACCAAATCCGAGCCCTCTCAAAGAGCAGCAGGTGCTATTAATGGCTGAGTCATTTCTTCTCAAATGTTTTTTAAACATCTACGTATGTATTTGTATGTGCGTGTGTGTATGCATGCGTGTGCGTTTGTGTGTGTTTCTGTGTGGAGTACATGTGCTACAGGGCCTGCATGGAGTTCAGAGAACACCGTGTAGGACTCAGTTCTCTCCTTCCACCACGTGGGGCTTGGAAGTCCAGTCAGCTGCCAGCACCTTCACCCACTGAACCTTCTCACTGGCTGCTCTCACCTTTTGGAAGTAGGCAGAGGCTATGGTGAAGCAGGCCTTTGTTCCTACCTTTATAAGGAAAACTTTTGGTTGCATTTGGTTTTGCACTTTGCTTTCTGTTTCACTAACCTTTATTATTTCTTCTCTGCTGGTACTTTAGTTTTAATTATCTTTTCCCTAGTTTCTTAAGGAAGTGGCTTAGATCACTGATTTTAGGGTTGCTTTTTTTTTTTTTAATAGCAAATTATCTCATGTCATAAGTTAACCTCTAAATGCCCCTTTAGTTTTACAGAGAGCAAGTTCTGGTGCCTTGGGTTCATTCTTTTTCTCAGTTCTAAGTTTTTTTTCTTTTCTCTTGTGACTTTTTTCTTTGATCCATGAGAAATGCATTTCTTATTCTGCTAATATTTGATTAATTTCCAGATACCTCTCTAAATTTTATTTCTAATTGACCTTTTATGGTCAAAGAAAAGAGTTTGTCATTCTTGGTCCATTTTAATAAATTAGGACTGATTTTATAGCCTAGTATATGACCTGCCTTGGTCAATGATTTCACACACATGCACCTATGCATTATGCAGTGTATGTCAGTGAAGCTAAGATGGTCAGTGGGATTGTTCTAGCTTCTACAACCTTGCCTATTTTCAGTCTCCCTTTTCTGACTTTTGCTGATGGACAACAGCGTCTAACCGTTCATTTCTCCTTCCATTTCTATCAGTTTATGTTTTTTGTGTTTTGAAGCCTTATTATTGGTGCATATACAATTAATATTGTCACATTCCTTTGATACAGTTACCTGTTTGGTTTTTTTTTAATTACACAATATGCCTTGCATGATAGTCCTTGTTCTGAAATCTGTCTGGTATAGAATCTCTAATTTTGATCGTTTTTTAATCGTTTCCTGTTCTTTGAAGTTATTGATATTTTCATGTTTCAAATTTTTTATAGATAGCATGTAGCTAGGTTTTGCTGTTTATCTTCCAGTATTGATAACTTCCGCTGACCTTCTAATTGAAGTTTTAAACCACTTATATTTAATGGAATACTGATATAGTTTAGTTTAATCATACTATCTTGCTATTTGCTTTTTACTTGTACATATTTTGTTCTTGATTTCTTCTTTGTTTTATTTTATATTGAATATTCTATTTAATCTCATTGTTGGTATATTAGCTATCTTTGATTTTTAAATTCTGTTCTGTGCTTTATAATATACCTAACAACATATCAGTGTCTGCCTTCATAGATTATAATATTTTGTGTGCAAAATAAAAGATTATATGACTGCATTTTTTCCTACCTCCTTTATTTTGTGATATATTCATGTTTTACTATGTCTTATAATTCCTACAATACAATAAAAAGACTTTCTGCTCTAAATAGACAACATTTTCATAAAAATTTTTAAAATGAGTGAAAATGTATTTTGATTTACTCACATATCTTCTATTCCCAGTGATTTTCATTCCATTGAAAAGATGCAAATTTCTAACTCAGATAATTTTCTTCTTCCCTGGAGAACTTTTTTTTTTTAAGTTTCGTATAGGCATATCTAGTAGTGACAAATTACCTCAACTTTAATATGAAGTATTTGTTTTACTTTCATTCCTGAAATTTTTTCCTTGACATAGAATTCTAGATTGACAGTGTTTCCTGTCAGTCTTTACAGATATCATTGTCTTCTGATGAGCATACTGTTTTATAATGAAGTCTGCTACCTTGCCTTTGTTTCCATATATATCCCATATGTATAAAATAATGTCCTTTTACAACTGGCCAATTTCAAGAATTTTTCTCTTTATCACTGATTTTCAGTGATTTGGTTGTCATGTGCCTTTATTGATACATTTTTTTTTCTTTATCCTACTGAATAATCACTAAGTTTCTTGAAATTCTAATCATTCTTCAATTTTTTTCTTTGTCCCCCTTCTGCCAGGGCATTCCAACTGCATGCATGTCAGATTCTTTGTTCATATCCTATGTCTGATGCTATGTCTGATGTATGTCAAATTCTTTGTTCATATCCTACATCTGATGCTATGTCTGATGCTATCTGTGCTCCTTTTTATTTTGTCTACTTGCTGCTTACTTTCAGATTTTTAAAATTTTCTGTTTCTTCATACTGCTGACTCTTCTGGTATGTCTGATCTGCTGTTTATCTTATTTTTACAGTTTTTCTTTTCAGCTACTTTTTTTTTTTTTTGGTTTTTCGAGACAGGGTTTCTCTGTATAGCCCTGGCTGTCCTGGAACTCACTTTGTAGACCAGGCTGGCCTCGAACTCAGAAATCTGCCTGCCTCTGCCTCCCGAGTGGTGGGATTAAAGGCGTGTGCCACCACGCCCGGCTCATTTTCTTTTTTGATGCATGTATTTATGTGTATGTGGTATATGTCTGTCTGTGCACACATGTACATATTAGTGTACATGCATGTGTGTGAATGTGATCACAGGTTGATGTCAACCACTCTCCACCTTATTCTTTGAGATAAAGTCTCTCACTGAATCCGGAGCTAGGCCAGCCGGCCAGGGAATGCCAGCTCCTGCTGCCCTCGGCCATGCAGTCATGGTCCCACATCACCATGCGCTGCTTTTGTGTGGATGCAGATGATCTGAATGCAGACCTCCATACTTTTATAGCAGGCACTTGACCAAATGAGTCGTCTCCTACCCCTGGGGCCATGTTTCTAGCTTCTCTTTGGTTCCCATCATGCTCATGGTTTCTTCTAGGTCTTGAGCATACATACAATGTTCCTTATAGTAGTTCTAACATATTATGTTAGCTCTCGAGCATATTATGTACATTATAGTAGTTCTAACCTTCTCCTCTGCCATCACCTCTGTTATGCCTGAGTCATTTTTAGTGGATTGATTTTTCTTCTGATTACCAGGGTTTTGTTTTGTTTTTTCTTTTTCTTGGCGTATCTGTTTGTTTCTATGGTGTTTTAGTTTGATTTGGTTTGGTTTTGTTTTTAGAGCAGGATCTTATTATGTCATGCTAATCAGCCTCAAACTCACTATACAGTACAGGTTGACCTCTAAGTAATTATCCTCAGGCCTCAGCCTTCCAGTTACTGGTATGATGGTGTGCCGCCATGCCTTGTATTATTTCTTCTTCTTCTTCTTTTCTTCCTCTTCTTCTTCTTCTTCTTCTTCTTCTTCTTCTTCTTCTTCTTCTTCTTCTTCTTCTTCTTCTTCTTCTTCTTCTTCATCTCCCCCCCCTCCTCTTCCTCCTCCTTCTCTTCTTCTTCACTAGACTATTTAGTGGGCTTTATTCTCTGTTAGGGCATATACAACGAGATCAGTTTGATGCTTTTAAAGCCAAAGTAGGACATCTAGTGTCTCCTTTTGTTTGAGGTTAATTTAGTCCTATTATATAGGATGGCCATTTCCATTTGTTATGAGTTTCTGTGTAAATGTGATAAACACTATGAGAAAAAGCAACATGGGGAGGAAGGGGTTTATTTCAGCTTACAGGTAAACGGAAGCCAAGGCAGGAGCTTGAAGCAGAGTCCATGCAGGAATGCTACTTACTAGTTCACTTCCAATTGTAAGCTCAGCTAATTTTATTATCTAACCCATGTCTACCTGCCTAGAAATGATAACGTTCTAAATGGAATGGATCCTCCAACATCAGTTAGCAATCAAGCAAATGTCCCACAGGCCAATCTGATAATACACAATTCTTTAGTCAAGTTTCCCTCTTCAAGTTGACAACCAAAATTAGCTATTTGAGAGGTGATAACTTTCTGAAAATTATTTGATGTTTTGAAAACTTACCATGAGGTTCAGACATACTGGCCCTGGAATCATTAACTCTCAGCCCTGGTTCAGCTATGGAGGCTGCCCTACTGCTCTGTAATGGTCTGTCTCCCGCTTCCTGGGGTTTACTCCATGAGTGTTCCAATCAGGAGGTTAATAGAACACTTTCAGATCTCCAGAGCATGTTTTGCTGTCAACTTTGAGCATTCCAGCCTTCTCATCTGTTTCAATTCCAAAAATCTGGGACTGTATTGGTTTGAGTTCCTTTTCCTAGTGCCAAACTTTGGAATTGGGTAATGGCAGCAGACTGGAGAAGTTGTTGTCCATTGTTTGAAAGCATCCTTTTTCATATGCTCCATGGTATTTTAGTTATTTAGAGACAAAAGATAAACTGAGCCTTCACTGTGTATTGTAATCTAACATGGACTTTCATTCCTCCTTATTGTAAAATTGGGGAAACCAAGTCACAGAGAGCTGATATAATTTTACTGAAGCACCGTTCTCCATAAAGGGCAGAGTTCTTATTTGAGCCCTCGTCAGCTGTCTTCAATAAACCTTCAGTTCCACGAGGTCAAGGACCTTGCCTGTCTTGGCACATGGAAGTGGTACTAAATAAATGTTGACTGGATGAAGAAATGGTTGATCTGAAGGGAATCCTTCCTGGGATGGAAAGGGGAGGCACTCAGCCTTTCCTATACCCGGGCTGTGGTTGGGTTTATATGTCCCAGCAGAACGGACTCTGCCGATTAACAAGTTCTGGAGGCTCCAAGCCGCAGCAAATATTTCTTTTCTTACTCCTCCGTACACCTTGTAGACACCCCTGTGCGTAAGCAGCAGCTGCTGCTGCTTTCGAATACCAAATCTGCTGTCTGGCTCCCACATTGAAACATATCATTTTAATCATGTTCTTTCAAGCCAGGAAGCCAATTTGCATTACAAAAGTCAAATTCCTTTCCCTGGTGGCAGACATGCAAAAGGCTTGGTTTCCATCTCACTTTTGCCCAGGGTGGAAGTTCTAGATGAACTTGAGCTTATCTTGGTCCAAGCCAGCACCACCTTCCAGAGCACACCCATCTTCCCACCCTCCTACTTCCTACCCTGCATTCTTTTGGGCTGATGGAGGAAAGGGAGCCAGAATTCTCTCCCAGTGTTCTTCTTATCCAGCCAGAACCATAGGTCTATTTCAGATGATGCCAGAGCGATTGATTGAAAATTATATGCTCATTTTTCTATCTGCATAATTTTGCATATTTATTTAATGGCCAAGTAAACTCATTTGGAGTCCCTCATTGCTTCTTTTTCCCTCTTACTATTAACTTATCTTCTAGGTCTGGCTCAGCTCTTGTGGTCTCTGTTCCAACAGGGGAAACAGGCACTTTCCAGGAGGCCTCTAAAAGCAGCCCTGGTCCAGTCTCTCAGAGTTTGCCCCTTGGTCCTGTGACCCAAACTTGTCCCGGTCAGCTAAGGTCTGAACCAGGTTAGGTGGCTGGAAAAAGTGGAGGGTGAGGCTAGACTTGCTTGTCAGGAAGATTTCAAGTAGACATGTTGTCCAGCCACCCTGCAGACGAGTGTGCCCCTGGGGACTAAGCTGCTGTCACTGTGGGTAATTGGATTCCGGCTCCCCAGCAGGGCCGGCTCTGGTAACCTTTAGGATTAATTACTCCAGTCGACCTCCACTGCCTGATCTGGCCAGCTGTCTTCCCAGCTCTTGATCAGAATGCCCCAGGGGCTCAGTGTTGAGAGACTGTATCATGGCAGGAGCAAGCCTGAGAGATGCTCACAGGGGCCTGCTGTCCACTTGAGGATGATGCTGTCCCTCTGTCCCTTTCCATCCACAGGCCTTCCTGAGGCCATTAAAGGGACCACACAGTATGAGGTAGTAGGGCATCAAGGACTAGCTAAAAAGGAATGCTAATTCCCCTCTTCCCACCCACTAAGTGCTCAGAGAAGATGCCAGTGGCTATGTTTCTTAAGGAGATGGCTGAGTTTGGAAATATCTTGCAGTGGAAAGCTATAGTTGGCTCCCAGGCCACCAGAAGTTCACTCCTGCTGGGTTTAATCCCCAGGACATAGATTTAAAATAAGGAGATGGGGAACCAGTACAGCCTGTGCATACCAAGAATGCCAGAGATGTGTGGCCAGGTGTAGCAGCGATGGCAGGAATCTATGAAGTGCTTATTAGGAGCAGGCACTCAGCCTTTTGTAACCTCAGCCCATCCTCATGACACGCCTGGAAAGGGCATGCTGTTATGACCCCCATGTCCTAAAGGAGAAAACAAAAACAAGCCTAGAGCTGTTGCTGGCGAAGACTACACAGTTGCTCATGGCAGGGTACTCAAAACATAGTGTGACTGTCAGCCAGGCCTCCTGAGTCACAGAGATCCTGCAAGGAGAGTCATTTGTAGGCTTGGGGGGGGGGGGCAGGAAAAAAAGACAGGGACCATGGTGACATTTGGGATTGTAACCTTTGGCACAGAAAACAGCCATCCCCTCTCATCTAAGTTTCTGAATAGGTGACAATTCAAGTTCTGAGGTGCCTGACCTTATGCTCCACCTCCCTCCTCATGCAGATCAATAATCTGTCAGTCAGCAAATCCATGTTAGCGCCAAGTGTCCCTCTGTCTGTTCCTCAGTTTGATTGGGAGGGTTGCCAACACTGTGTCTGTCAGCGGGGCCCTCCTACACCACCCTTTATTCCATCCGGCCTCCACAGTTGGCAGTGAGCAGTGGATCACGAAAAGACTTTCCTGGAAAGCCTGATTGGCCACTCATTTGTTTCCGCTGCCACCTCCCCACCCCCCAGATGGCAATGGGCGTTGCCATGACAACGTAATGGGAAGCAATCACACCTATTGTGGGGCAGGACTGTTGACTTGCATGAAAGAGCATGTGTGGGGCTGAGGAGGAGGAGAGAGAAACATAGACCTTCTTGTGCCCAGGAAGAAAGGAATTAACAAATTCAGAATCAAGAAGCTGCCTTCAGGATTCTAAACTCCACCGATGCCAATGGAAACCTCGCCACTGGCCAGCTCACATTTTTCTCCTACTGACAAAAAAGAAGAAGGAGAAGGAGTAAGAAGGAGGAAGAAAAAGAAGGAGAAGGAGAAGGAGAAGGAGGAGGAGGAGGAGGAGGAGGAGGAGGAGGAGGAGGAGAAGAAGAAGAAGAAGAAGAAGAAGAAGAAGAAGAAGAAGAAGAAGAAGAAGAAGAAGAAGAAGGGAAGGAAGGAAGGAAGGAAGGAAGGAAGGAAGGAAGGAAGGAAGGAAGGAAGGAAGGAAGGAAGGAAGAGAAAACTGGAAGAAGACTGGAGTTTAGACTCATTTTAACCCAAACTTAGTCTGTTGAGAAGCTCCCTGTTCCTTATGAATTTTTTTAAATTACTATTATTTTTATTCCTACATCTTCCCTCATCCCTTTCTGCACATGTATCTGTACCTAGCATCAGGATGGCTAATAGGCTAGATGGGGAAGGCTCCCCATAGAATGGATTAGGAGAGAGTTTTGATAATCTCTTTCTCTCTCTCTCTCTCTCTCTCTCTCTCTCTCTCTCTCTCTCTGTGTGTGTGTGTGTGTGTGTGTTTGTGTGTGTGTGTGTGTGTGTTATGAATATGTGTACACCCATACGTGTGTATGCCTATGTAGAGGTCAATGTTGAGTGTATTCCTCTGTCAATCACTGTCTACCTTATTTTTAGATACCAGGGTCTCTCACCAAGCCTGGTGCTTGATTAGCTAGGTTGACTGCCCATCAAGCTCCAGGAATCCACCTGTCTCTGTCGCCCCCCTCCCCGGCCCCACACACCCCCATGATAGAGTTGCAGATGTATGCTATTGTGTCTGGATTTTACATGAGTACCAGGAACCTCCCCAACCCTGACTTCTTCATTTTTGGAAGAAGGTAAAAGGGGGATTAAATGAATCCGAAGAATGATTTAAAAGAAGTAAATCAGGGTCATACTGGAAACTCTGGTGGCTAGAGGAAGGAGGGTAGAGAGAAGAAATCAGTGGGGGCACAGGGTGGAGCTGAGCACTCACCTCACCTGTCACTTGTCATTACAGCACTGTGACATTCTCACTGCTAAGGATAGCAGCGTCAGGGCCAGGGACGTGGTAAAGCAGGTAGAGGCCCTTACGTCCAAGCTTGACCCCCTTAAGTCCCACTCCCAGGACCCACATAGAAGAGGGTAAGAACTGTCCCCCATCAATTGCCCTCTCCCTACCGCAGACACACTGCGGCACATGTGCACCCCACTCCCCGCTCCTCCACACACTCACTGAATAAATAATGTTACAGAGAAGGTGAGATGACAGCACTAGACTCAGCCTCCCAGATGCTACTGATGGCTCTGCCACACAGTCGCTTGCAAGTGGAAGCCTGAGCACTTTACCTAAATTCTGTTTGCCCCCATATGAGAGAACTCAGATTCAGTGAGCTAATTCAGACCATTACACTAGCGTTGACTGTTAGTTTTACTGTGCCCCATGAGCACCTCTCTAAGCCTTGATTTACCCACCGATGAGATGGGAAATGTGTTTACCTCATGTACTGGCTAGTTTTGTGTCAACTTGACACAGCTGGAGTTATCACAGAGAAAGGAGCTTCAGTTGAGGAAATGCCTCCACAAGATCCTTACTCCATGAGTAAGGCATTTTCTCAATTAGTGATCAAGGGGGAAAGGCCCCTTGTGGGTGGGACCATCTCTGGGCTGGTAGTCTTGGTTCTATAAGAGAGCAGGCTGAGCAAGCTAGGGGAAGCAAGCCAGTAAAGAACATCCCTCCATGGCCTCTGCATCAGCTCCTACTTCCTGAGCTGTTTGAGTTCCAGTCCTGACTTCCTTTGGTGATGAACAGCAATGTGGAAGAGTAAGCTGAATAAACCCTTTCTTCCCCAAGTGCTTCTTGGTCATGATGTTTGTGAAGGAATAGAAACCCTGACTAAGACACCTCATAAGCAGATTCTTTAAGAATTAAATTCCTTAACACGTGGGGAGGTCTTGCTTGCCCCAGACAGATAACAGATGTCCGATGTCAGTCAAATAGCTCTTAGCCTCCCATACTGCTATCGTTGCATACGTCTTTAAAATGCCTCTGACAGGCGATCCTACATGTACTTCTCTTGAACTATTAAATATTTGCAGAATGCTGGACCGTGGGCTGCGTGTTGTGGGGATTCAGCAGTGCAGAAAGGATGTTCTACCTCAAGATGCATTCAGGGTCACCTAGAGGGGAAAGAACTGTGCAAATAGCCACTCTGTCCCTGTTGTAAAATGCAGAAGCCCAGTTCTGTGCACAGCTGGTCTAGAGAAACCGCTCTACGTGCATTCGTTAAAAGAAATAAGTGCTTGAGTTTCAAGATAATGGCATCCTGAGACAGGGAGTGTGCTCCGGAGGTGGGATCCAGAGCTTATTAGAATGGCTAAGGAAGGTAGGCAGAGGACCTTTGATTTGATGTTTTAAAGTATAGATAGGATATCAGCAAACTGTTTGTCTGCAGGCTCCTGCTTCCTCTCAGGATCCACAGCTACCCCTCCTGGTCTACTGGCCTGCCCTAAGGCCCCTCGAGTGCCCCAGCTTGTGTGCACATAAAAGGAACACAAATGGCATATACTAACCAGTCATCTATTTCTCCATAGCAAAATACTTCCAAACTTCAACTGAGTAAAACAATAAAGCTTTAGTTTATAGTCTCCATGGGCCAGGAATGCCAAGTGATTGAAGGTATTGGGTGCCTCTGGCTCAAGTAGCTGAGGTCAAAATGTCAGAGCTGAGCCATCTAAAAGCTACACCAGTCCTTCACCATGTGGCCTGGTGTGACAGGGTGCTGGCATGGGACTCAGATCAGATTTGGGCGGGGTGGGGGTGTGGAGGGGGGTAGAGCATCCTAAATATGGATGCCACAGTCTTGTTATAACCACCGAAGCGGGTTCTCGTCAGCTAATGAAAATAGTCAGCAAGCCCAGTCCCCACACAAAGGCTGTGAACGGAGGTGAAGCCTTGCTCCCCATCCTCCCCATCAGTACTTTGCACTTGTGTAGAAAAAGCACTCTATGCTCATTCCTCTAAAGACAACCCTAGGACTCGGAGCATAGCTCTGGGGCTAGGCCACTCTCTTCTTGTCAGCTCATGGATTTTTATTGAGCATGTGTGCTCCATGAAGTGCAACAGGTCACTGGATAAATAGTTGCATATGAAGAGCAGGAGCCCACAGGACAGGAGGCCCGAGATGTTCTCGCTAAATGAATCCCGAGGACAAGGACAAAGAGATATTAGCCAGCGGCGAGTGTGGGTGTTTCAACTAGTGGGGGCAGGGAAGGCAACTTCAGAAGAAAGACATGGAGGACAATAAAGGCTCCAGGGCTGATGGAAATGCATGGCAGTTACCTGGCCAGCTGATTCTCTCAGCTCCTTAAGTCTATCCGAATAACCTCGGTCACATTGGTGTCAGGAGGAGGTCACTAAGCAGGTGAATCTGGACTCAGAAAAACAAAACAAAAAAAGAAACCTTAAACACAATTTGGGCTGAGGCTGATGAGGCCTCTCTAAAGTATAGGGGAAAGCCAGGCTCTGCAGAGCCCTGAGAGAGAAGCAGGTCAGGGCCTGTACAGCATTCAAAGCTAATTTCCAGGGTTGGTCTGGTAAAAATGGTTCTGTTTTGTTTTTAACTATACAGTGATGTGCTAGGTTCGAACACTACAAGTGAAAGTCCAAGTGCCAGCAGTTGATCCTACACCAAAGGACAGGAGATCCAAGAGGATGGAAACCCTCCTCTGGCATAGTCAGGAGGAAACCCTCCTCGTCCTCCTCGTCGTCCTCCTCTTTTGTTTGTTTGTTTGTTGGTTTGTTTGTTGTTTTTTTGTTTGAGACAGGCTTTCTCTGTATAACAGACAACTGTCCTGGAACTCACCTTATATAGACCAAGCTGGCCTTGAATTCACAGAAATCTGCTACCACACCTGACCCTAGCCCATATCATCTTAAACATCTCCTCATATCCTCTTTTTACCCAAGAAATTTGTATTTAACTCCAAATATACAGATCTATAAATAGGGAGGCAAATCAAACATTTACAGATGACAAATCATGAATTTATCTTAAAATAATTCTTAGGTAAAAATACATAATATGTGTGTAATTTTATTACTTATTAAAGACAAGAACAAAACTTCACAGTAATAAGACAGATGTGCTTAAATTTACATAAGGCATGAGATGAGTGTTTGCTACCATACTGGAGGGCACAGAGTTTTCAATGGTTTTATGGGTTGGTAGATATTTTTATTTTATTTTTTAATCATGTGTATATCTTTGTGTGCATTTGTGTATGTGAGTGCTGCCCCTCAGGAAGCCACAAGAGGGAGTCAGATCCCAGGGGGTTGGAGATACAGGCAATTGTGCTGGGAATAAAAATCAGGTATACTGCAAGAACAGTATGAACCCTTAACCATCTCTTCATCCATGGCTGTTTTGATCTTATTAGTAGCAACACTGAGAATATGTTCACATAAATATGCAATACAAAATAGCAGATGTATGTTTAGCAGTTTCAGAAATTCTTGGAAATCCTGTTCTAATCTCAAGCCAAATATGTGTTTGGGTTGTTTGTTTGTTTGTTTGTTGTGGTGAGGGGGTAATTTTGTTTTTTTAATGAAACTCAAGTCAGCAACTCAAGTTTTAAAGTGTTTAAGTGTCTTGATATTGGTGCATTTCAAAGTAAAAATTTTAGAACCTTTAATTTTATTACTATTGATGTGTGTTTGCATATGGTATCTTTGTGGTATGTGTGTGTGTCTGGCTGTCTGTCTGTCTATGTACTGGCATGCATACCACACTATAAGTGTGGAAGTAAGAAGACCTCTGTGTGGAACTGTTTCTCTCTATTTACCTTTACATGGCTTCTAGGAATTGAGCTCAGCTCACCAGTGTCGCATGGCGAGCACCTTTACTGCCTGAGCCATCTCACTGGCCCATTAAACAGCAATCTTTAAAATCAAATCTTCTGACACAATACAATCCAAAGACACAATAATTTCAAATCTGCACTCTGAGCAATGACAATAGAAAAGCATTAAAAGTCTTTATTTTCTGTAATTAAACCATCACCTTTCTGTAAGAGCACACGACTGCTTCTGTGCAATGAAAGCACCGCAAGTCATGACGTGCGATAGGCTTAAGTCTGACAGGAGGTTTCTTAGGCAGTGCTGCATGGTACATCATTCCGTGTTCAGAACCAAGGCAACATTGAAGTGCACAGTATCACACTGGCAGGTGCTACCAGAGCCGTCTCGGATCTGTGACAACTTTGATTGGGAAATAATTTAGGGGCATTGCTTGTTCAGAAACTTTTTACTTTTACCAGTTTTTCACCATCACATACGTTATGAGACTTTCATGGTGTCGCATGCCAGTTTAAGGATCTGGTATCAGAATGATGCATCACTCTCTCTCTCTCTTTCTCTCTCTCTCTCTCTCTCTCTCTCTCTCTCTCTCTCTCTATATATATATATATATATATATATATACACACACACACACACACACACACACACACACACACACACACACACATATATATATATATATATATATATATATATATATATATGCATGTGTGCTCATCTGTGTGTGGGTACCCAGGAGTGTTTAGGTGTGTACAGGTGGAGCCCATAGATCAGAGATCCAGTGGGGTCCCCTCATGTGTTGCCCACTTTTTTTTCCTGAGACAGGGTTCATCACTAGCCAAGAGCTCACCAAAATAGGCTAGGTTGGCCAGCCCAAGAACCCCAGAGATCAGCCTGTCCCTGCCTAGCGGATGCTGTGGTTACAACTATGCGCCCATGTCTGGGTTTTTTAAGTAAGTTCTCAGGTCTTTCTGCCTACGAGGCTAGCCCTTTACTGACCAAGCTGTTGCCTTAGCCTCAAAGTTCTCATGTAAATGGGCACCAGAACACGAGCCAGGTATTTATTGCCAGGCAAGATACACTGTTACCTAGTAGGAAAATGTAGCCACAGTCACATACTGATTCCACAAGCTGGACTCTGGAGGGTTGATGGGAAATGTTCTATACCCCACATTTGCCTTAAATCGGGGAGTCTATCTCCTTACCCTATCTTAGCCTACTAGCTCCTTTTCAGACTTAAGTGTCTAGGAAAGGAAATGGGTATGTTCCCCAAAGCCTTTGCATAGTATTTAAGTGCATGGCTCCGGAGCCTTTCCTGAGGTTACAGTCCTGAGAACACAGAGTGATAAAGGGGACCAGGCTTTAAAATGAAAGGCTGAGCAGTGGATGGTCTCCCTGCTTCCCCACCTGGGTAGTGATTGCTTTCCTGCTGTGTGGTCTCAGATGCAAACACTGCACTGGAGAGTGACCCTAGGATATTCCTCAGTACCCCTACACACATGAACACGCACACACGCACCGGCACTCTCACACACAGTCATCTCTCCTTAGACAAAGATTTTTTTCCCAAGCTGTTGTCAAACTCACCATCCTGCTTCCTCGGCTTCTGCTTGCTAGGATTACAGGTATGCACTACTGTGGCCAGCTTCCCAACAAATCTCCCAAGGTCGGCAGCTGAGGCTTCTTCCTAAAGGATTGCGGGATTCTGCTTCTTGGTGGCTGGATGGGGCTCAGCCTCACTGCTCCTTTGAACAAACCAGGGTACCCAGAGGTCTGTTGAGGGTGAGACCCACCTGCCTCTAGAACAATGGTAGTTTCAGGAGTGACCCAAGGAAAGTTGTATGCTTAGTCACCTGAGGACTGATAGTGGCTGATTTAACCCACGTTATCAGGTCTCTGGGTTAGATAGAAGCCCAGGGAATCTGCACTTAAGAAAGTACACACATGATATGCACTCACTGATAGGTGGAATTAGCCCAGAAGCCCAGAAGCTCAGAATACCCAAGATACAATTCATAAACCACATGAAACTCAAGGAGAAGGAAGACCAAAGTGTGGATACTTCTTTCCATCTTAGAAAGGGGAACAAAACACCCATGGAAGGAGTTACAGAGACAACATGTGGAGTAGAGACTGAAGAAATGACCATCTAGAGACTGACTCACCTGGGGATCCATTCCATTTACAATCGCCAAACCCAGACACTGTTGTGGATGCCAACAAGTGATTGCTGACAGGAGCCTGATATAGCTCTCTCCTGAGAGGCTCTGCCAGTGCCTGACAAATACAGAAGTGGATGCTCACAGACATCCATCAGACTGAGCATAGAGTCCCCAATGAAGGAGCTAGAGAAAGGACCCAAGGAGCTAAAGTGGTTTGCAGCCCCTTAGAAGGAACAACAATATGAACTAACCAGTAACCCCAGAGCTCCCAGGGACTAAACCACCAACCAAAGAAAACACATGGAGGGACTCATGGCTCCAGCTGCAGTGCAGCAGAGGATGGCCTAGTCGGTCATCAATGGGAGGAGTAGCCCTTGGTCCTGTGATGGTTCTGTGCCCCAGTGTAGGGTAATGCCAGGGCCAGGAAGCGGGAATGGGTGGGTTGGTGAGCATGGGGAGGGGAGAAGGGATGGGGGAGGGTATTTTTCTGAGGGGAAACCAGGAAAGGGATAACATTTGAAATGTAAATAAAGAAAATATCCGGTTAAAAAAAAAAAAGAACTCCCCAGCTGGTTCAGATGGTACAGGCTTGTGCTCACTGTCCAGCATTGGAGCTAGAAAACGCCACATCTTTCTGTCACTGGGGTCCTTAGAAAAGTACCATAGCCCTCTGTGCTCATATTCCCATTAGAATTGTAGCAATTACTCACAGAGCTGTGATAGTTGCTAAAATGATGGTACAAATGGTTTCTTTGTTTTGCCCACTGCCTGAGTGTTCTGGGTACTGTGTCTCCCACCACCACCGCATCCTGCTCTGGCCTCTTCAGTTTGATACAGTATCCAGCACACCGAGCTGTGTGGTCACAGATGCTTAATCAAAGGGTGTGTATGGAGATAATGAAGACCTGGGCCTGCTCTGTGGAGCATGCCTCAGAAATCCTCTCAGAGAACAAGACCACGCAGTTTCTAAATCAGTCATTTGGGCTGGTTTAGCATGAAAGGCTCTGATGAGCAGGGACTGATTCATCCATTCTTGGTGTTCTTTGGAGGCACACAGAAGAGTCCCAAGAATGCGGTGGACTTCCGGTGTGAATAACATAGCTTCCCCCATCGTTGCTAGCAGGGCCACCCCTGACCTACGCTATTGAATGTCTCGGAGTGGCCAGGGTAAAGGGACAGGACCCCTGTTTGTCCAGCTAGGAGCCTGTGAGGTTGGTAACTTGGTGTCCAGAGTCAGCCCAACACTGCCCAGCCTCTGCCTTCTCCCTCCCTCTGTCTGCTTTGCGAGGTCGCCATGGTGACTTCCTGTCCTCAGTGTGTCAGGGTCTATCAGAGCCAATCGGTGGCAGGTGCAGATAAGGGTCTCTAAGCAGGGGTAGCTGTCGTGTGCTGCATTGATTCTCGCCTGTGCCAGTGCCCATGAGGACAGGGAGGCTGGGGGAGGAGGGAGCCCTTTCTATATTTAGCTCCCTCACTGGGTTCGTCCCAATGGACGCTTAGAAAGAGGCTGACTTCCAGCCATGAGAAGGTTTAACGTTCCTCAATTAGGCACAGCCTACAGGGGGGCTGTTTCACCCACTGAGAGGGTTAAAAGAAGTATATAGAAAAAAGAAAGGGGAAGAGAAGACAAAGCTGGTTTATAGCAACCAGAGGAGCTGCCCCCAAACAGCATCTCTCCACACCTCAGAATTCATACTCTTGGACTTGTAAGGAGGCTCCTGCAGGCACCAGAGAAGGCTCAGAGCCTCCTCCTGAAGAACCTAGGAGGGGGCTGCTTAGTGGTCAGTGGTCAGTCGGCACCAGCAGAGACAGAGCTGGGAGCAATTGAGCATTTGACCTGGGATGCTGGAGTAATGACCCCTCAGGAAGATTCCAAGTTTGGAAGGGCAGGGCAGATCTGAGTGGTTGGAAATTGAGGTTAATGGCCAGCCAGCCTGGAAGATGTGCTCTGAGTGTCCCATCTCACACCCTCCAAAGACACATGAAAGGGGTTTAGCACACCAGTCAGTAAATTGTTTATTTGCCTGAATTCACGAGGTAATTGCATGTTCCTCTGCTGGCTTCTGCTGCCTGCACTGGGCTTTTTAGAGAGATAAGCAAAGGCAAAATGAGGGTTCTGGTCTCCTGAGGCTCTTACGCTCTGAGTTACAAGACAAGAGATGCAGAAGGAAGGGCCAAGGCAAAGGCTCATGCAAATGAGCGTGATGGGAAATGGAGGAGGGCTGAAGGAGGAGCACCCAATGGATCTGAGGAACCCTCAGCTTGGCATTCTTTTGGGATATTGGCAATGCCAGGCGACAGGTTCTATCTAAGATAATTTTGAGCACTCAAGTCTTATCCAAATATGTCCATAGCTACAAGCAACCTGTACTTGCAAGAATAAACAGGTTTGTGTGTGTGTGTGTGTGTGTGTGTGTGTGTGTGTATGCGTTTTGATTGTGAAATTCATTGGTTTCAACATGTGAAAATATGAATTATTAGTGATAGGTATTGAATGCCCACTGTGAATGAAGTTCCATTACTCCACTATGTTGAAGATAGGCAAGGAAATATATGGTAACAGTCATATTATTTACTGAGCATCTGGAATGTTCAAGGCACTATATTAGGTGCGTGATACCCAGCACATCTAACTGACCCCGAACAACCTCAAGGTCTATGCTGTTGTCTCTATTTGACCAATGAAAATAACTAATAATCAGACAGGTTAAACCTGCCCAAGGGCACAGAGTAGAGAAGAGCTAGCACAGCTCAGATCTGAGTATGAAAGATAGATACCCTGGCTCCAGAGCTCCAAACCACTGGCTGTCAGTCTAGAGAGCTGTGAGCACAGTCTCACACTGCTGGATCTACCATACCATGAACAGGTGGGAGTGGGAGTGGAGTCTACTGCTCTCTACCCGGAAGGGCACTTTCAAAAGGCAGCATCCTGCCAAGAGCTGTGAGGGTGGAAAGACAGGAAGTGTGGGTATGACAGGGCTCCAGTATCACCCTCTTCCACCAAATTGCTATCTATTGCCAAAGTCTCTCTTCCCCAGTCAGCGCTGGTTATAGGTGTCCTATTAAGACACATTCCCCTCAGCTGCCCCTTCCTCCACCCTCCCAACCTCTGAATGCTACATTCTTGATTTTCAGTACATAGTGCTCCACATAAGAGCAAGACCCACTTTGGGGTTGGCTTCCCTGCTTTATCAGTTTGAGCCCTGACCTGCCTAGTCCACGGGTCAGACGCTGAGAGCAGGCGCCCACTGTTCCCCAATTGCCCGTTGCCCCTCATGAGGCTGGGCTCTGGGAGAGTCTGAGTCTTGTCTCTTGTGATTTAGTCACTAGCACACTGGCCAGGCTGGGATCCTACATGTCATATTGCCAGGGATGGAGTAGTTTCTGATCCTCTGTTTCTCCTGCCCTCCATCCCTGCCACAAAATAAAGCTCTGCCGTCATTCAGATCTCTCCAAGCTGCTGTGGCAGTGCAAACTAGGAATCCCAGCACCCAGAAAGGGGAAGAGGATGATCAGGAGTTCACAGCCATCCTTGGTTACATAAGTCTAGCAAGACTGTGCCATATGAGACCATGCCTCAAATAACAACGGGGGGGGGGGCGCGCAACGACAACAACAACAACCCCTCAGACCCACAGCACATGCTCTTTAAATTCCCTTCTGATCAGATCTGATTGGATCTCCAGATGCTTCCAGATTATCAGGCCCAGGGGTGCATGGGGACCATCATGGCAGTGTTGCTTTCAGAGGCTGGTGGGTTGTCATAGCATGTCGTTCTCTAGCTTTAGGTGAAGACTAAGGCTCTGGGACCCCGAGATCCCTTCTTCTACCCTTTCCTTGGAAGCATGAGAGATGAGTCTCCCGGCCCAGCACGGAGGTAGTTTTTAAGCTTTGAACTCTGCTTTCATGTTCCTTATCCTGACCCATTTCCATGAGCTCTTCATCTCTTATCCTGGAGCAGCTCATCAAATTCATTGACTTTATCTCAGGGTCCCCAGTGTGCAGCTAGGGGTCTTCTGTGTATAGCAAGAGTTCCAGGAATATTGTTGAAGGAATAAATGAAAGCTTTACATTGGGTCTTAAAATGCAGGCCTGGTTTCTTTGCTACAGATGGCAACTTATTCTAATAAGTGTTGATCTTGCCTCCAACTACAAAGCAAGTCTTTCAGGAAAGCAGCTTATCTAGCTGCATGTTGCATAGGATATCATCAATTCTGGACACATAAGATTTGCTCAATAGAAACTTGTTAAAATAAATGCAATAGAATACAACATATTACCCTTTGGACTCCAGAGGCAACTGCCTAGATACTTTGGAGCAAGATGCTATTTAGCTTTAAGCATCTGACTTTATATTGGCTCTGGGAACCAGACTGACTGAACCATAGGATTTTGCTCATGGATAATAGCTAACAGTAACTGCTTTATACTGAATGTTTAATATGTGACACCACTGTGACAAATGCCTTACTTCCCTCATCTCATTTAATCCCAATAACAATTCTTCTACATTTACTTGTTCATCTATCCAGCCAGTATTTCCCGAGGATTCAGTATTTGCCAGGCACTGGGCATTTGGTAGTATACAAGATAAACAGTCTTGTCCTGCCCCCATCGCTGCCTCTTTTAAAGATGGAAAAAAATAGACTGGGGGACTCAGTAACTTGCTTGCAAAGTTGTAAGCGGGCAAGACTGCACCTATGGTCGGGCAGAGTAGCAAATGCCAAAAGTCCCAGAAACTCATGTTTCTGAGGCAGAAGGATAACTGGAACCCAGGAGAGCAAGATGGAGTAGGAGAGGCCCACATGGTTTTCTCATCCATGTGGTCTGTGTCATTTGTCAGTTGGTGGCTGTTTGGGAAGATGGAGATTGTAGTTCGAAACTTCCAGGCTCTAACAGGGCTTTGTGTCATGGGTGTTTGGCAGGGAACCACACTTGTCATAAGTCCCTGAAGTGATTTCCCTGTATCCTGGAAGGTGATGCAGGCTACACTTCTATACTGTGTCTTGGGCACAGCATCATAGATGACTCTGAGACAGAGAAAGAGTCTGTTTTTCTGCCAAAAGTGACACAGAGAAGCAAGGGAGGGGAGGCTTGGTAGAAGTCTTGGAGAGGGACATAGTAGAGGTACAGGTGAAGTTACCAGCAGTGCCCTGCTCCAGACCTTGTTGCATACAGTCTCTTCAGAGCATAACAGGGATGGTGTGGTCCACCCAGGAACTCATGTGGAAATTTCATACTGCCTTCTTGGGACATTGACCTCCCCTGCCAGTCACAGGGTAATCCATACTCAAGTACCATGCATTGTAAGCACCCTTGTGTGTACATGACTCTCCTGGGTGTGGTTAGCTCCATTTCCTTGCTACCAATCTGCAGGCATGAACACACACACACACACATACACTTGTGAAATTCAAAGCAACTTCCCAGGTCTGACTTCTGAAGGAGTCTGGCAAGCAACCAGTGCGATTCAATCTCCTTTCCACGTTAGATTCTTTGTATTTGGCCTAGCAAGCGTGAACTCATAGAAATTGTGTCAGGATTGTGCTCATTGTGAATGACATTTGGCCTTTCTACAGATAGATTCTTGTTGTCACCTAGAATGTGATGCATAATACCATGAAGGCCCCACCTCCCCAAATGGAGCCCTAGCTCCAGGCTGAGAATCAGAACACAAAGCCATTTTCAGATTCTACAAGCAGAAGCGTCAGAAGCAGATGATGGGTCAAGGCTGGTGTACTAGATGCTACTGTGGCCTGAGCATTAGCCATGTTCTGTTGCCCACTTTTAGGCACCACCCAGGGGATCCAGTCTTGAGCACCAATCTATAGCAGAGGCACTCTAGGCTCCCTAGTCTGTTGTTGGAACATTGATAAATTGAGCAAATGAGCAGAGCGCGTAAGGTTTAACAGCTATCCCTGAGGTCACTAGGAAGCGGTCCTGTGAGCAAGTCATGGGCTAGAGGTCCTTTAGGAGTGATAACAGAGCCATTATCACTAAGGGCAGGAGGCTTGAGGGAGGTTGACAGAGCACTTGCCCTACCACAGCTATGAAATAGAAGGGACCAGATAATGACCCCATCCTATGCACTTATGTGATGATAGTCATTGTCACTTTGGAAAGGACCATTTGAGATGGTGCTGAGCCCTGGCAAAGCATAGTCCATAAAGGAGACAAGGGGATGCCATGTTAGGCTGGCTCTGTAGCTGAGAGCTGAGGCAGCCATAGTTGCAGGAGTACCCCCTCCAGACTCTTGACCCCCAACTTGCTGAGTCCCATGGTCTCAGCTTCTTCCACAAAAGTGTCTAGAGTCCCCTTTACTTTGTGCTCCCCATGGTAAGACCTTTACTTTGTCATTTGTTAAAGCCCCACCTCAGTAACCAATCCCAAGAACCGAGACTTGCCACCTGGGTGACCTGCTGGAGTTTCCATGACCACATGCTTACATCTTGTGCCAATCCCAGGACCCAGAAACAAAAGATTCCTCTTGACCCTCAGGAAGCTCCCAAGGTTGGGGGCTCTTTGCCTCCAGTGGCAATCTTGAGCAACTCCTGTCCCAAGATAACTAGAGAAGCCACAAGCTTCAAGTGTGCCAGGACCTCCGAAGTATAGTCTTAGAACTTTGGTGAGGCAGTTGGGAGCAGTTACCCCTGACAGGCAGGGAGTCTGAGGAGGCTCCTTCCACAGCTGGCTGGGCTTTGTAAATTCAGTGTTTCTCACTCAGCTTCGATAAAGACAGGGGAAAGAGCAAGAGGAATCCACCCTTCACCCATCCCATCAAGCACCCCATCCATCCTCACCACCTCAGGGAGGACCAATGTTGCTCCTGTTTGACAGACAAGGCGAGTGAAAAGATACGTGGCATGCAGAAGCTGAGAGACAAACCCAGTAGTCCATTTCACCCACTGTTGTTGTAACGCTATGTGAATTACTTTTCTCATTGCTGACAAGATGCAGCTGAAGGGAAGAAGAGTTCATTTTGGCTCATGGCTCAGGAGCTGTAGTCCGTCATGGCAGCAAGGCATGCATCAAACAGGAAACTACCAGCTCTCTGCCACGAAGCAGAAAAAGTGGAGACCAGCACTCAGCCAGCTTTCTCCTTTCTCAGTGGGACCATAGACCATGGGATGGTGCTGCTCACATCCAGGGAAGCTCTTCAGTTTGTCCTTTCGGAAGTGTCTTCAATGACATACCCAAAGACATGCCTCACTAATGTCCTAGGTGTTTATGCAATCAAGTTAATGATCAGAATTGACCATTACAGATATCCATATACTGATAAGGCTGGATAGCAATACATACTATCCAGTATGTGTTGTATTTGAAGATGGAAGACCTCTGACCTATCTGGTGACCTAAGGCATTTATTTGGTAAATAAAAAGTATATCCTCCTTTATAGCTAGTACACATTTAGCCAGCCTTTGGATTAATGATACAGGATGCATTTCTCTGTGCACAGATTATCCTATCTCTGTCTATACCTCAGTTGTGACATATGAACGAGTACACCTTCGACTTCTGTTGTTCATCAGCCCTTCCAAGTTAAACACATGCAGCCATGTACTCCCCACCAGTACTCCCGGATATCCTTATATTTGCATGGACACTTGGCATCTACCCACTCTATATACCCGCACAAGGCCTGGGTGACTAGCTAACAGATACATAAGAACAAGCATCTAAACACTCAGACCCCGTCAGCATGACAAGAAACCACAAAACCAGATGCAGTCTAGAAGATGTTCAGGACTGAGGCCCAGAAGCCCTGCCAAGGCCTCCGGGAATGAAGTTTTCTGAGAGAAGAGACAGGACCTAGAACAAATTCACTCCACTACTCTCCTTACAACCACCAAGCAGACAAGCAAGGGCCAAGGCTGAGGCCTTCAGGGAGGTGTCAAGCAACCCCCGCCCCCATAAAACATCCCAAACACTGAACTGATGCTGGTGAGGTCTTAAGTCTCTTTCACTTACTGGGCAGGGCATATGCTGGTAGATGCTGGTGTGTCCCCTTTATTAACCAGCGTGAGTCAAGTATCGCTCTGTGTGTGGTCCTTTTCGAAGTACAGGGATACCATGGGCAGGGCAGGCGCTGCTGCTTCAAGGGCCTTGCCCTTTGGTGGGCTAGAGTGGTGTGGAGCTGATGGCAGTAATGGCAGCTTTTAAGCCCTTCGCAGACACCAGGACTCTTCAGCACTTATGTGTGTGTGTTAGTGGCCTCCGCCCCAGTTATATGCCATGAGAAAAGCACTAACAGTCCCACCCTCATCGATGGTAAACTGAGGCACAGAGAGGTTAAGTGACTTGTGCAACCTTTTACAGATCCTAAAAAAGCAGCCGGTGTTAGAATCCAGGTACTCTGAGAGCCCACACAGTCTTTAACCAAGATTCGGTGGCACTGTTCATGAAAGATGCCACTTCCCTTTCTGGCACAATGCTTCAGAGGTTGCAAAGCTTCTCAAGCTTTCTTGAGCCTATCGGCAGGCGTCTCTAGCAGAGCTCACTCTTCCCATTTTACAGGTAAGGAAAACGGATGTGGAAAACTGAAGTCAAATGCTGTCTTCTAGCTAGCTAGTAGATATCAGGGATGGGACTCCAGTCCGGCTGTGAGGTCCAAATGGCACCGTGCTGTCAGAACCAGACCTATAACATTCTTTATGGCTCTCAGAAGGACCACCCTAATCCACCTTGACCTCTGACCCCTAATCCCTCTTGACCTCTGATCTATGCACTGTGAACTCTGCACTATGGTATCAAGTGAGTTTCAAACCTGGTTTCATCCTACACGCATCCACCGCGCTCCTGGGAGGGGCGCCTCACTTCTTAGCCCAGTTCTCAGCCACAGGGCAGTCACATCTGCCTCCCTGTACCATCGGGAGGAAAATTAGCCAGGCACTGAGTGTGGGCCCATGGGCCTCCCAGTCAGGGACAGTCCTCCTCAGTATTTCTGAAAGCGATTTTGTCCGAAGTCAGGGCCAGAAGGGTGGCTTCCTGCACTCTTCTTCCTGGCGTTTGACCAAGCTTTCTATGAAGAAACACATTTGCACACCGGATGTGGCCCCAGATCTGGAACTCTTCCGCACCCCAGGAGCTCACAGGAGGTAGGATACAGCAGGCCTGCACACTGGGTCTGGGAAGGAGCTGGTGCTGTTCACAGCTTCCTGCCCACCCACTGGGTCCTGAGGCTATCCCCAGGGAGGCGAAGGAAGCCGTTCAGAGCAGATGGAGAAGGGCTTCTCAGCAGCCCCCTGACTCATGCCAAATAACCCAATAAGGTGACTGATTTAGGGAACATGCCAGGGTTGATATCGAGGCCTAAGAGCTGGAATCCAGCTCCCTGGGGAAAGGAAAATGAGAAATATGACTAAACCGTCCTCCCACACGGCTGTCATTAAAACAGTGTTCGGGATGTCACAGATATTTTTGCTTCGTCTCCAAATAATTTGTTCTTCCAACTTAAATTTTTTTAATTTAATTTTTATTACTCCTTCCTCCACCTCCCCATTTGTTCTCTGAGGCCAAGGAGACTGGTGTGTATTCCATGTCCCGAGGGCCTCGCCTGAGCTTCAGAGTCAAGGCTATACACTCCACGCCCCAAGTCTGCTAGACAGCCTGTTCCCCCCAAGGCAGAGTCTTCCCCCTCCTGCCTGCCCCCCTTCTCTAGTCTTTCCCCCATTCTTCTCTATTCCCCTCTCTTCTCTCCATCCTCCATCTCTCCTTCCTCATTTCTCCTCCCCTTTACCTGTTCTTCCCTCCTCTCTTCTCTCCATCCTCCATCTCTCCTTCCTCATTTCTCCTCCCCTTCACCTGCTCCTCCCTCCTCTCTTCTGAGTTTCTTCCTCCCCTCCCTCCTCCCTAACCTCACCTTCTGTTTCTTCCCTCCCTCTACTGTCTTCATCCTTGTTCCCCTTCCCTGTGCATGTGTGTGTGTGTGTGTGTGTGTGTGTGTGTGTGTGTGTGTGTGTGTGCTGAAGCACTTGGGTCAGAAGACAAGATTTGAAACTCAGTTTTCTCCTTCCACCTGCGGGTCTCAGGGATAGAACTCAGGTGATTAGGGTTGGCAGCAAGTGCCTTTACTCTCCTCTTTCTTTTTCTTCCTCCTCCTCTTCTCCCCCTCCTTCTCCTCTTCTCCCCCCCCCCAGCTCCTCCTCTTCCTCCTCCTCTTGTTCCTCCTCCTAGGACTTAGGAAGAAAGTCTGTTAGCATTTACAAGGTACCAGCTACTCTCCTAGCTACAATGAGACTGAGTTCCTGTTTGTCAACAGTGAGCATAAACACATACACAGATCACATGCCTTAGTAACTCCAAGCCATGTGCCAAGAAAGAGATAGGCCTGGGTAGAGCAGGAAGCAAGGCAGCTTTAGCCAGGGTATGAGGCGAGGCCTCTGAGGAAGGGCTGGCAGGATGACAGGAGCCACGGAAAGCTGGGGAACCTCCAGATGAAAAGGAAGCATGCTACACAGTGAGGTCCCCATTGTGGGAGCAAACTGCCATGCCTGAGAAAAGAGGGCGGTCGGGGACTGCAGCAGAGAGAGGAAGGGGGACACACGGAGGAAGCTACGGGCACCGAGGAAGGAGCCAGGCCACAGGCCTACCAGGAGTATGTGTGAGGTGTCATGAAATTGGCAGGAGGTTTCAAGTGGAGTGACTGGACCAGCAGTGCTGTGTGAAAAGCCTGATACAACTGACGTGTGGAAACTGACTTGTGCGGAGCCAGAGGGTCCAGAAGACCCAGCAGGAAGACTGCCAGTCTACATATGGACGGACCCCCGATAATGCTGCTCCCCGCCCCTTGTTCTAGACTGCTTCCCGCATGCCCAGGATAGAGCCAGGCATGTGGAGGCATCCCAGGCATTTATAAGCACGTGACTCCTGGGCTCTGACCCGGTATGACTTGCTGCTGCTGGAGGCCTGAGGCCTTTGCTCAGAGGTGCCTGTCGTCTGAGGTCTGAAGACACGGGTCTCAGAGCAGTGGCTGACAGGACAGGGGAAAAAGCCTACCATGTGCAACATCAGGAACAGCAAGAGTCTGAACAGAGAGAAAAATCGGAGCCCAAGTAGCCAAACTAGCTTCCTGACAAACCAGGCCTGAAGTGAGCTTTCGACAATTTGCCCACACGGCTCCTCTACTTGCAACACTGAGTCCACCCCTCATGTCACCTGACCATGTCACCTGACCTCATGTCACCTGACCATAGCCAGAATGTTCTTCAATCTCAGATTCCCTTTGCTAGGAAGCTTTACCCAGTCTATACGCCTGGCCTTCTCCGTCGTCTCTTGTAAGGCTTTTCAGAGAATTTACATTACCTTGTGCTGTTTGTTTGTTTGTTTGTTTGTTTGTTTTAAATCTAATGGACACACCCTCCCAAGGAAGATGACTAAGCAAAGACAAAGGTGACATCTGATTCATCCCTTAACTTTCCAGAACCTAATGCAGTTCCTGGAACATAGGCACTCAAAAAATACTTGAACCACTTAAGAAGAAAGCTTATCTTGCCCAGTGGGCCAGGAGACCCTCCCTACAGCTACTAATGTACTGTTCATTCAGCAAATATTCATTGAGGACTTATGTACCAGGCATTAGCCTAAGATCTGGAGGTACAACTGTAAGCAAACAGGTCCGTCTATTTATAGAGCTTATACAGTGATTCGGGGCCAGAAAAACACCGTAAGTAATGTGGTAAATCAAATGGTGATCAATACGGTCAAGAAAGGGCGCATGTTGCTGTACAGCAGAGTCTCAATCTGCTGAGAAGACGGCTATGGGGGTACCCTGAGGGGCATGCAGAAGCCATGTGGAGTATTTGTGCCTTGGGGTTCACTCCTCTAGGAAGACAGCCATTCAGCAAGTCCCCATCTCTCTTCTATACCAGTGAGTCACTTTAAGGTACTGACGCCCTTAGCACTCATTGCCTCTCGGTCCCGTCTTTGTAAAATGCCTTCCTGCCACTCCACATCCCAGCCACAGACTTTCACCCTTTCTCTGTTTCTTTTTACTGCCAAACCTCGCTGAAAGAGTTGTCAGACTCATCTGCTCGCATTCTCTTCCTTGTATCTGTTTTCCTAGGTAAACATGTGTTGTGTCGCAGTGTTTGTGACACTTTACCAACACCGCTAAGTAGCTTCATCATAACCGCGTGAAGTAGGAGATCTCAGCTTAGAAAACAGAACAGAGAATGGGTGAATAACCAGAGCCATTTGGTTCATGGTAATGGCCAGGAAGATAGGAGGTAGCTATACCGGTGTTCAGCCAGCTTTTCCTTTTTTTCTTCTTTTATTCATTCACTCCAGTACCCCCACCTATGAGACGGTGCTACCCACATCCAGATGGGTTTTCCCTCCACAGCTAAGTCTTTCAGGAAACCCTCTCCCAGACACATCCAAAGCTGTGCTGAAGCCCTGAATGCTTCTTAATCCAATCAAGCTGTCAACAAAAGTTCACCACCACAGCTTTCTTTCCTCAACTCGACACTTAACGTAACTGTGTGAGCTCTTAGCATCTCCACTTGGGGATCCGGTGAGTGTCTCAAATTCAAGGATCTCAACCTGAACTTGTGCTTTCTCTCCCCCCCCCTCCGCCCCCACTCATTAATTTTCCTAAATGGAAAACTCCATCCTCTCTGGCATACAAGCCGAAAGCCCTGGAGTCATCCTTGATTCATGTGTTCTCTGGCCCTCTATATCCAACTTCTAAGACACTTGGCTTTTCTTCTTTCTGGGAGCATACAAAACCTGACCATGTTTCTCACCCCTGTTCCTACCATACTGTTATCTCTGTGTCACTGTGAGATCGCCTGCCGCCACCACTGGCATTCTGGACACCTGTACTCATCCCAGCAACCAACACGACCCTTTCCAAACTTAAATAAGCAAACCATCACTGGAACTGGTCAGGTCCAGATTTACCATCTTTACCGTGTCCTCAACATTCTCCGTGATGTGACTCTCATGGCCTCCCTAAATCCATCTCCTGCAGCACTTCTTTTTGGTCCTAGTCACTTGGTCTGCTGTCCCTTGCCAGTTTAGGAATGGCCCCACTTTAGGCCTTTCCTCTTGGCTCTTCCCCTCACTAACTCTGGAGGGAGAGCCTCATGGCCAACTCTTAGGAATTACCTCATGCACAAAGCCCTCTCTGGCTTCCCAGGCTTCCCCATTCCCCTTCCACTGCTCTGGCCTTTCTCCTCGGCAGATTCCACCATGGGTATAGTGACTTATTTCACTGACACATAATCCCATCCTCCACCAGACCAAGAATGGCGGAGGAGTCAGAATCTTTATTTTATGCAGTGATGTTCTAAGCACCTAAATCACAGTGTGGCCCAGAGGCAGTACTTGCGGGCACCTGTGAGCCCCTGTCTAGCGACTTGCTTGGGGAAGGTATGCCAGCTTTGGGACAGAGAGTGCCACGGCTTTCCATCTTCCTTCTTGCCCAATCAAGGCCAGACTCTATGACGATGACCTACTGACAAGCACCTGCCTCCATATCTTCCAGCAGCCATCTGCCCATTCATGGTGACATGTGTACTTTGTAACCTGGTCCAGGGAAGAGCAGCAGCTTGCTGAACACGGACCATAAAACCCAGCCCAGCAGCCATGCTAGCTCAGACAGATACATCACATCCAAGACAAACAGTCCTTATCTGAAGAGGTCCTAGTGAAGAGCTGACCTCCCTCTCTGCCCTGCAGGCACAGCCAGAGAAAAGTCCTGCATCGGCAAAGCTGCTGTCAGTGAGTGACAGGACACTGGACTGCAATGCCCACCTTGGGAGAACTGGGGAGCTTCTGTCCTCTGGGGCCCCACTGGCTTTCTCCTTTGCAGTGCTCCCCTTCTTGCCACGCTCTGAGGAAGAGCTTCCTGCTTCCCTGTCTTTGGTTTCTCTATATCGGTGTCTCTACTATGTTTCTCTCCACACTCACTGTGTGCCCATTTGCCTGCCTCTCCCCAACACACCCCATCTCTCTGCCTTTCACCCCCTATCCAATTCTCTTCCCACAATCCCTCTCTTTCCATTTCCCTTCCTATTCCGCTCCTTCTTCCTCTCCTGTTTTTACCCTACCAGCCCTGCTCTGGTTACTTGGCCTCTGACCTGTGAGAACAATGCCCCAGGTCCTTTGCCAGGGGTCTGGAGAGGCCTGCCCTTCTTCCCTCCAGTCCCACAGGTAGCTCTCTGTCCATGACCCTGGTCTCTGAGCAGGGGGCAGCCCTCTGTCCATCCCTGCCCTCCTAGCTCCTTGCTCTTTCTGTAGTGAGTTCAGGAAGTACTCTCATGCACCCAATCAGAATGGCCTTGGCCTGGACTCTGTCGACTTTTCTGCTGGCCTGTGGTTTCTTCGATGGGGTGGAGCTTTCCCTCTTCTGTCAAAGCTGACCTGTACTTGGGTCTACAATGCAACTTCCCAAGTCCCTGCCGATGTGATATTTTCTTACAAGGATATTGATGAATTAAATGGGAATGTATTGATGAAGGGGCCTTGGAAACTGGAGAGAATGGTGGGTAGCAGTTGCTATACGGGACAGCAGGAGATATGTTCACACACAAACACATGCATGCACGTGCACATTTTGTACCTTTTCCATCTTAACTAAGCGCTGAGGCTGTTACTTCTGCAGTTTGAGGTGCGACTGCAAGACTGGCTCACTTAGGTTCTACGCAACTTCACAGATGGAAAATTTGTTCTCACCATTGATCTTCGCAATCTCAGCGTACAATTCTTTTCTTTCCTTATTAAAGAAGGAACTTTTAACTTGAAGACAAAACTTTGCAGCTACTCTTGGACATATTTGAACTGTTGGACTTATTAATTTTACACTTGTATATTGTGAGTTCCTGAAGGCCAACCACAGCAGCATCAGTTAGTTCTTTGTAGTAACTGAATAGCCATGAATGAGTAATGGGTAGGTAGCAAGCATACTGTATGGATATCCTTCACAAGGGGATGACTAGTATCCTGGGAAGGATTAGACTGATGGGCTGGCTATTTTTAGGTCAGTCTGACCCAACTAGAGTCATCTGAAAGGAGGGAACCTCAATTGAGGCTCCATAAGATCCTGTTGTAAGGCATCTTTTAAATTAATGATCAATGTGGGAAGGCCCAGCTCATTGCAGGTGGTGTCATCCTTGGACTGGCGGACCTGGGTTCTATAAGAAAACAGGCTAGTAGGCCAGTAAGCAGCACCTCTCTATGGCCTCTCGGTCAGCTCCTGCCTCCAGGTTCCTGCATAGTTTGAGTTCCTGTCCTGACTTCTTTCGATGAGAAACAGCTGATGTGGATGGCTAAAGCAAATCAACCTTTTCTTCCCCAGGTTGCTTTTGATCATGGCGTTATATCACAGCAGTAGAAGCACCAACTAAGACAAATGGGCTGGGGGGAGGCTTCATCACTCTATTCAAAATTATGTGCAGTTTTAAATTGGTGGATTATTTATTTCTAGAATAGTCCATGTATATTTTTAAGTCAAGATTGACTCTAGCTAACTAAAGTCACAGAACACAAGACAAGGGGTAAGAAGAGATAACACGGTGGCTTAAATGTGCTGTCATAAGCCAACTGTCTAGGATTGGATAGTGTTTCAAATTGGCTTACTCCTCACTAATGTGCTACTGATCTGAGCTCAAAACAAATAACTATGAGCTTGCTTCACTCCTGGCTCTCTCACACACACCTGGAGCTTAGCTTTCTAGAAGGCTCTGCATTAAGTGTAAAACAGGGCTCTTCTGCTCTCCACAGGGATTTCCTCACTGCAGTGTGGCCAGACGTGGTTGACATCTCAGCTGAATGGTGCTTATCCCGGACACCACAGCACCTTTACACAATAGGCTTAGTGGTGCATAATAGGTGTGTTGGGGTCACAGCAGTCCACAGTCTGCTTATTGTGCCACCCCTAGTACATTTACTGAACCTTCCTGAGGCCTGATTTTCCCTGTTGTTAAAATGACAATGAAGAAAGCACATTTGGCAGAGTGTTGTGAAAAGCCAGGAAGATAATGCGGGGAAAGTGCTTATCCCATGCCTATGATGTAAGTGTTCGCTAAGTGTAACTATTTTATTATTATCTCACAAGGCAGCCTTTGCATGGCTCTGAGCTGAAACTGGCCTCCCAATAAATTGAAGAGAACTTGCTTCTGCAGTTGGGAGCCACGTGGAAGCCTCTAATTCTTTTCGCAGAAACCCTTCAAATATGTAGGGACAGCTTTCATGTGCTGTCTAAGTCTTCTTCAATAGAAGCATCCTCAGTTTCCTCCACAATTCCTCATCTGGGAATTCCCATGATCCACAGACCCTTTGTCATCCAGGTCAATGGGACAGTGACCTTGATCTGGATCCCGTGAAAAGTTGAAGCTGCCATCAGTGTGTGCTGGTGTGTCTCTCTGTTGAGTGGTGGCTTAGTGATTTGTAGCCAACTAAAATATTTTTTTCATGTGAACTTGCCAAGCCTAGCCTCATCCTGCTTGACAAACCTAACCTTTTTCATGAATGTGAACAAGTGTTCAACTGTGCTCTATTATTTTGACTGAGTTGGGATCTCTTTTGAATTTCAGTGCATGAATAGATCAATACATTTACATGTTGGAAAAAATATATATAAAGGCAGACAATGAGAAACTCCCTCAACATCCTGTTCCAGTCTGTCCAGTCTTCCCTCCCCTGACATTGGCCATGGCTTGAACGTTCTCGTTGCTGATGTATCCTCTGGAGTTCCCTTATGCAGGTATAAAGGAATATCAATATTAGCCCTTATCTTTCACCCATATTTTATGTAATTGGTAGCATCTAATAACACAGCTCTGAAATTTGTGATGATCAGCAGGATTGCAGTAACCAATGAGTGAGGTCCTTTTGACTCTTCATTCTTTAGTCTGACACAGTTATACGTGTGAATATCTTAAGCATTTAGTCAAGGTCTTTATCTAAGTTGTTGATAGAAATGTTTAGAAAGCTGAGGACCTCTCACTGTGGATGTACCCCAAGCTGATGTTGTCATGTATCTGCAAGCCTAGTCTGAGGTGTATAATATTCTGCCACTCAGTGGTACAATTGACCAGGCTTGTCTTTCAGTTCACTTCTTTCCTTAATTCACAGGCTGGGGCCCACATCCATCTCATATCTCACTAAAGAACTGTCTTCCTAGCTGGGTGTGGTAGCACACACCTTTAATTCCAGTATAGCAGAGGCAGAGGCAGGTAGATCTCTATGAATTCAAGGCTCAGTGAGTTCCACTGAGCTTAACAATCAGAGCTACAGAAAGAGACCCCATCTAACAGAGAGAGAGAGAGAGAGAGAGAGAAGGGAGGGGAGAAAAGAAAGAAAGAGAGAGAAAGAGAGAGGGGGAATGAGGAAAGGAGAGAAGGGAAGGGAAGGGAAGGGAAGGGAAGGGAAGGGAAGGGAAGGGAACGGAACGGAACGGAACGGAACGGAACGGAACGGAACTAGCTCCCTGGGCCAAAGAGATTAAGATGGGGCCAAAGGAGACTTCAGTCAGTGAAGATAATTTTCGTCATGCAAGTGCAAGGACCTGAGTTCAATCCCCAGGACCCACATAAGTGCCAACCACATGGACATGGTCCTGTCATGTCAATGCTGGGGAAACAGGGACAGAAAGTCCCACAGCGCTCATTAGTCAGGCAGTTCAACTGGATCACAAGCTCTGAGTTATGTGAGAGGATCTTTCCCAAAGATAAAGATACCTGATGTCACCTGCTAGCCTTTGCACACGTGTGAGTGCGCACATACAGACACACACACACACACACACACACACACACACACAGAACTGTTTTACCAATGTATCAATTTAAAACAAAGGTTTTCAGCTAGGAAAAAAAATTTTTTTTCACTCCTAAATGACATATAGCAAACCTGGAGACACTTGGTTGTTAACTGGCAATGGTTGGAGGAAACACAAGGGAAGAGGCCAGGGAATTGTTAAACCTTTTATGATAAACAAGACTGCCCACAGCCCAACATGCACACACCAAGAGATCTTCAGTCTCAGTGTCTTTTGTGCCAAGATTGAGAAACCTTGGCTTAGAAAATTACCAAAATATTTTGTATTAAAAGATTACTTTAATGTCATTTGACCTTGATGAATTCATGCTTGTTCTTTATAATCACTGCTTTTCAAAAGTTATACCAGCATTCAATTAATTTTTAGTAAAAAGGAATCCTCTAATTGAATAGAGCATCATAGGACTGGGGAGCTTGCTTACGGTGCACAACAGCTTGTGTTCCATGTCCAAAATTAAAAAAAAAAAAAA